>CM053038.1:62470572-62472882 GCA_028564925.1 Lithobates sylvaticus
AAAGGGGGGAAGGGAAAAGGGAAGGTTGGGGGGGGGGAAGGGAAAAGGGGGGGGAAGGGAAGGGGGGGGAGGGGGGAAAAGGAAGGGGGAAAGGGGGGGGAAAGGGGAAAAGGGGGGGAAAGGGGGGGAAGGGAAAGGAAGGGGGAAGGGGGAGGGGGAAAGGGGAAAGGGGAAAAGGGGGGGGAAAGGGGAAAAAAAGGGAAAAGGGAAGGGGAAAGGGAAAAAGGGAAAGGGGGGGGAAAGGGGAAAGGGAAAGGGGGGAGGGGGGGGGGGAAGGGAAAAGGAAAAGGGGAAAAAAGGGGGGGGGAAGGAAAAGGAAGGAAAAGGAAAAAAGGGGGGGGGAAGGGGGAAGGGGAAGGGGAAAGGGAAAAGGGAAAGGGGGGGGGAAGGGAAAGGGGAAAAGGGGGGGAGGGGAGGGGGAAAGGGGAAAGGGGGGGGGGGGAAAGGGGGGAAAAAGGAAAGGGGGGGGGGGGGGAGGGGAAGGGAAGGGGGTGGAGGGGAAGGGGAAAGGAGGGGAGGGGGAAGGGGGGGAAAGGAGGGGGGGGGGAAGGGAAAAGGGGAAGGGGGAAAGGGAAAAAGGGAAAGGGAGGGAAAGGAGGGGGAAAGGGGGAAAGGGAAAAAGGGGGGGAGGGGAAGGGGGGAAGGGAAAAAGGGGGGGAAGGGGGGAAGGGAAAGGGGGGGGAGGGGGAAAAAGGGGAAAGGGGAGGGGAGGGGGGGGGAAGGGGGAAAAGGGGGGGAGGGGAAAGGGGGGGGAGGAGGGGAGGGGAAAGGGGAAAGGGGGGGAGGGGAGGGGAAAGGGGAAAGGGGGAAGGAGGGGGGGGAAGGAAGGGGGAAAAGGGGGAAAGGGGAAAAGGGGGGGAAGGGGGAAGGGGAAGGGGAAAGGGAGGGGAGGGGAAGGGAAAGGAGGGGGGGGGAAGGGAAGGGGAAAAGGGGGGGAAGGGGGAAAGGGGAAAAAAAGGGGGGGGGAAAGGGGAAGGGGGGAAAGGGGGGGGAGGGGGGATGGAAAAGGGGGGGAAAAGGGAAGGGGGAAAGGGGAAAAAAAGGGGAAGGGAAGGGAAAAGGGAAAGGGGGGGGGGAAGGGGGAAGGGAAAAGGGGGGGAGGGGGGAAGGGAAAAGGGGGGAAGGGGGGGGGAAGGGGAGGGGAAAGGGGGGGGGAGGGGAGGGAAGGGAGGGAAAGGGGGGGGGGGGGGGGGAAGGGGAGGGGAAGGGAAGGAAAAAAAAAGGAAGGAAGGGAAAGGAAAGGGAAAGGAGGGAAAAAGGAGGGAAAGGAAAGGATAGGAAAAGAAGAGGAAAAAAAAAGGGAGGAAAGGAAGGGAAGGGAAGGGAAAAAAAGAAAGGAAGAAGGGAAAGGAAGGAGGGGAGGGGAGGAGGGGAAGGGGGGAAGGGAAGGGAAGGGAAGGAGGGAGGAGGGAGAGGGAAAGGAGGGGAGGGGAGGGAAGGGAAAGGAGGGGAGGGGAAAGGGAGGGGAAGGGGAGGGAAGGAGGGGAAGGAAGGGAGGGGAGGGGAAGGGAGGGAAGGGGAGGGAAGGGGAAGGAAAGGAGGGGAGGGAAGGAGGGGAAGGAGGGGAGGGGAAGGGAAGGGAAAGGGAGGGGAGGGAGGGAAGGGAAAGGACGGGGAGGGGAAGGGAAGGAAGGGAAGGGAAGGGAAGGGAAGAAGGAGGGAGGGAAGGGAGGAAGGAGGAAGGGGAGGGAAGGGAGGAAGGGAAAAAATGGAGGGGAGGGAAGGGAAGGGGAGGGGAAAGGGAAAAGGAAGGGGAGGGGAAGGAAGGGAAGGAAAGGGGAAGGAGGAGGGAAGGGGAAAAGGGGAGGGGAAGGGAAGGGAGGGAGGGGGAGGGGAGGGGGAGGGAAGGAAGGGGAAGGGGGGGAAGGGAAGGGGAAAAGGGAAAAGGGGGGAGGAAGGGAGGGAACGGGGGGAAAGGGGGAAGTGGGAGGGAGGGAGGGAAGGAGGGGAGGGGAAGGGAAAGGGAAAGGAGGGGAGGGGGAAGGGGAGGGGGGGGAAGGGAAGGGAAGGGGGGGAGGGGGGGGGAAGGGAGGGGAGGGGGGAGGGGGGAGGGAAGGGAGGGGAAGGGGGGGAAGGGAAGGGAGGGAGGGAAGGGGAAAGGGGATGGAGGGGAGGGGGGGGGGGGAAGGAGGGGAGGGGAAGGGAAGGAGGAGGGAAGGGGGGGAAGGAAGGGAAGGGGAAGGGGGGGAAGGGATGGAGGGAGGGAAGGAGGGGAGGAAAGGGGGGAAAGGAGGAGGAAAGGAAGGATGAAAAGGGAAGAAAGGAAGGGGGGGGAGGGGGGGAGGAAAAGGGGGGGGGGGGGGGGGAGGG
>CM053038.1:62473382-62480882 GCA_028564925.1 Lithobates sylvaticus
GGGGAAAAGGGGGGGGGGAAGGGAGGGAGGGGGGGGGGGGGAGGGAGGGAGGGGGAAAGGGGGGGGGGAAAGGGGGGAGGGGGGGGGGAAGGGGGGGAGGGGGGGGAAAAGGGGGGAGGGGGAAGGGAGGGGGGGGGGAAGGGGAGGGGGGGGGAAAAGGGGAAAGGGGGGGGAGGGAAGGGGAAAAGGGGGGAGGGGGGGGAAGGGGAGGGGGGGGAGGGGGAAAGGGAAAAGGGAGGGAAAAGGGGGGGAAGGGGAAAGGGGGAAGGGGGAGGGGGGGGGAGGGGGGAGGGGAAGGGGGGGAAGGGGGAAGGGAAAGGGGGGGGGCGGGAGGGGAGGGGAAGGGAAGGGGGGGGAAAGGGGGGGAAAGGGGAAAGGGGGAGGGGGGGAAGGGGGGGGGGGGGGAAAAGGGAAGGGGGGAAGGGGGGAAGGGGGGGGGGGGAAAGGGAAAGGGAAAGGGGAGGGGGGGGGGGAAAGGGGAAAAGGGGGAAAAGGGGGAAAAGGGGAAGGGGGGGGGGGAGGGGAAGGGGGGGGGAGGGGGGGGGGGGGAAAAAGGGGGAAAAAGGGGGAAGGGGGGGGAAAGGGGGGGGGAGGGGGGGGGGGGAAAAAAAAAAAAAAAAAAAAAAAAAAAAAAAAAAAGAAAAAAAAAAAAAAAAAAAAGGGGGGGGGGGGGGGGGGAAGGGAAGGAGGGGGGAAGTGGGAATGAGGGGAAGGGAAGGGAAGAGGGAGAAGGAGGGGAAGGGAGGAGGGAGGAAGGGGAAGGGGAAGGGAGGAGGGAGGGGAAGGGAAGGAAGGGGAAGGGGAGGGAGTGGAGAGGGGAAGGGAGGAGGGGAAGGGAATGGGAGGGAGGAAGGGGGAAGGGGAGGGAAGGAGGAAGGGAAGGGGAGGGAGGGAGGGAAGGAGGGGAAGGGGAAGGGAGGAAGGGGAAGGGAGGAAGGAAGGGGGAGGGAAGGGAGGAAGGGGAAGGGGAAAGGGGAAGGTGGAAGGGAGGAAGGGAAGGGGAGAAGGGAGAGGGAGAGGGGAAGGGAGGAAGGGGAAGGGGAAAGGGAGGGAAGGGGAAGGGGGGAAGGAAGGGAAGGAAGGAAGGAAGGAAGGGGAGGGAAGGGGAAGGAAGGGGAGGAGGAAGGGAAGGGAGGGAGGGGGGAAGGGGGGAAAGGGGGAGGGAGAAGGGGAAAGGGAGGGGGGGGGAAAGGAGGGAAAAGGGGGAAGGGGAGGGAGGGGAAGGGGAAGGGAGGGGAGGGGGGAAGGGGGAGGGAAAGGAAGGGAGGGGAAGGGGAAGGGAAAGGGAAGGAAGGGAAGGGAAAGGGAGGGGAAGGGAGGGGGGGGGGGGGGGAAGGGAAGGGGGGGAGGGGGGGGGGAAGGGGAAGGGGGAGGGGGGGGGAAAGGAAGGGAAGGGAGGGAGGAAGGGGAAGGGAGGGAAAGGGGGAGGGGGAGGGGGAAAGGGAAGGGGTGAGGGAAGGAAGGGAGGAAAGGGGAGGGAAGGGGGGAAAGGGGAGGGAAGGGGAGGGAGAAGGGGAAAGGGAGGGGGGGAGGGAAGGGAAAAGAGGGGAAGGAGAAGAAGGGGGGGAAAAGGAGGGAGGGGAAAAGGGGAAAAAGGGGGGAAAAGAGAAGGGAAAGGGAAGGGAGGGGAAGGAAAGGAAAAAAGGGAGGAAAGGGGAGGGAAGGAAGGGAGGAAAGGAAGGGAAGGGAGGAAGGGAAGAAGGGGAAAGGGAGGGAGAGGAGGGGAGAAGGGAAAGAAAAAAAAAAAGAGAAAAAAAAAAAAAAGGAAAAAAAAAAAAAAGGGGAAAAAAAAAAAAAAAAAAAAGGAAAAAAAAAAAAAAGAAAAAAAAAAAAAAAGGAAAAAAAAATTAAAAAAAAGGGGGGAAAAAAAAAAAAAAGGGAAAAAAAAAAAAAAGAAAAAGGGGGAAAAAAGGGGGAAAAAAAAAAAAAGGGAAAAAAAAAAAGAAAAAAAAGGGAAAAAAAAAAGAAGGAAAAAAAAAAAAAAAAAAAAAAAAAAAAAAGAAAAAAAAAAAGGGAAAAAAAAAGGGGGGGGAAAAAAAAAAAAAAAAAGGGGGAAAAAAAAGGGAAAAAAAAAAAAAAAAAAAAAAAAAGGGGGAAAAAAAAAGGAAAAAAAAAAAAAAAAAAGGGGGAAAAGGGAAGGAAAAAAAGGAAAAAAAAAAGGGAAAAAAAAAAAGGAAAGGGAAAGAAAAAAAAAGGGGGAAAAAGGGGGGAAAAAAAAAAAAAAAAAAAGGGAAAGGGGAAAAAAAGGGGAAAAAAAGAAAAAAAAAAAGAAAAAAAAAAAAAAAAAAAAAAAAAGGGGAAAGGAGGAAGAAAAAAAAAAAAAGGGGGGAAAAAAAAAAAAAAAAGGGAAAAAAAAAGGGGGGAAAAAAAAAAAAAAAGAAGGGGAAAAAAAAAAGGGGGAAAAAAGGGAAAAAAAAGGGAGGAAGGGGGGGGGGGAAAAAAAAAAAAAAAAAAAAAAAAAAAAAAAAAAAAAAGGGGGGAAAAAAAAAGAGAAAGGGAAAGAAAAAAAAGAAAAAAAGGAGGGAAAAAAAAAGAAAAAAAAAAAAAAAAAAAAAAAATTTTTTAAAAAAAAAAAAGAAAAAAAAAAAAAATTAAAAAAAAAAAAAAAAAAAATTTTTAAAAAAAAAAAAAAAAAACCCCCCCAAAAAAAAAAAAAAAAAAAAAAGAAAAGGGGAAAAAAAAAAAGGGAAAAAAGGGAGGGGAAGGGAAAAAAAAGGGAAAGAAGAAGGGAAAAGGGGGAGAGGGAAAGGGGGGGAAAGGAAGAAGGGAAGGGAGGGAAGGGGGAAAGGAAAAAGGGGAAAGAGGAAGGGAAAAGGGAGAAAAAAGGGAGAGCAGGGGGAGGGAAAAAAAAAAAGAGAAAAAAAAAAAAGAAAAAAAAAAAAAAAAAAAAAAAAAAAAAAAGGGAAGGGGAAAAAAAAAAAAAACGGGAAAAAAGGGAGAAAAAGGGGGGAAAAAAAAAAAAGAGGAAAAAGGAAAAAAGGGAGGGAACAAAATAAAAAGGAAAAAATAAAAAGGAAAAAAAAAAGGGGAAAAAAAGGGAAAAAGAAGGAAAAGAAAAAAAAGGAAAAGAAAAAAAAAAAAAAAAAAAGGAAAAAAAAAAGAAAAAAAAAAACGAAAAAAAAAACAAAGGAAAAAAGAGAAAAAAAAAAAAAGGAAAAAATAAATCAAGGAGGGAAAAGAAAAGAATAAAAAAAGGAAAGAAAAAAGAGGGGGGAAGAGAAAAGGAAAAAAAAAGGGAAAAAAAAAAAAAATAAAAAAAAGAGCAAAAAAAAAAAAAAAACAAAAAAAAAGGGAAAAAAAAAAAAAAGAAAAAAGGAAAAGGGAGGGGAAGAAAGGAGAAAGAGGGGGAGGGAAGGGAAAGAGGGGAAAAAAGGAATGAAGGGAAGGGAGGGAGAAGGGAAGGGAGAGGGGAAAGGAAGGGAAGGGAAAGGAGAGGAAGAAGGGGAGAGGAGGGAGGGAAAAAGAAGGGGGAAAGAAAGTGGAAAAAGGGAAAAGGGAAAAGGGAAAAGGAGGGGAAAAGAAAAAGAAAGGGAAAGGAAAGGAAAGGAGGTGAAGGAGAAAAGGAAGGGAGGGAGGGAGGGGGAAGGGAGAAGGGAAAAAAGGGAGGAAAAGGAGAAGGAAGGTAAAAAGGGGGAAAGGGAGAAAAAGGGAAGGGAAGGGAGAAGGGAAGGGGGGGAGAGGGGAAGGGGAAGGAGGAAGGAAAAGGAAAAGGACAAAGAAAAGGAAAGAGGGAGAAAGAGAAGGGAAGAGGGAGGGAGAGGGAAAGAAAGAAAGAAGGGGGAAGGGGAAGGGAGGGAGGAGGGAAGGGGAAGGGTGGGGAAGGGAGGGAGGGGAGGGGAAGGAGGGGGAAGGGAAAAGGGTAGGGAAGGGGAAGGGAAAGGAAGGGAGGCGGAAGGGAAAGGAAGGGAAAAGGCATGTAGTAAGAAGGAGGGGAAAGGGAAAGGAAGGGAGGGGAAGGAGGGAAGGGAAAGGAGGGGAGGGGGAAAGGGAAGGGGAGGGGATGGGAAGGGAAGGGAAAGGAGGGAGGGGAGGGGAAAGGTGAGGGAGAAGGGGGTTAGGGGTCAAATTGGGGCGAGGAAGGAGAGAAAAAAGAGGGACGATAGGAGAGGAAGGAAAAAACATGTGAGGAAGGGGAGAGAAGAAGAGAGTGAAGGGCGATGGGGTACTGATTGGGGAGGAATTGAATGAACGAGAAGAAGAGAAGGATAGGGAAGGGAAAATGGTGAAGGGAAGGGGAAGGAAGGGAAGGGGAAGGAAGGAAAGGAGGGGCGGCGAGGGGAAGGGAAGGGAAGGAGGGGAGGGGGAGGGAAGGGAGGGAAAGGAGGGGGAGGGGAAGGGAAGGGAAAGGAGGCGGAGGGAAGGGAAGGGAAGGACGGGAAAGGAGGGGAGGAAGGGAAGAAGGAAGGGAAAGGAGTGGGAGGGGAAGGGAAAGGTGGGGAGGGGAAGGGATGGGAAGGGAGAAGGAGGGGGGGGGGAAGGAGGGTAGGGAAGGGGAGGAGGGGAGGGGGGAAGGGAGGGGAAGGGAAGGGGGGAGGGGGAGGGGGAGGGAAGGGGGTGGGAGGGGGGGGAAGGAGGGGGGAAAGGAAGGGGAAGGGAAAGGGAGGGGAAGGGGGAAGGGAAGGGAAGGGGAAGGGGAAGGGAAGGGAAAGGAAAGGGAAGGGAAGATGGGGGGAAGGGAAGGGGAAAGGAAAGGAAAAGGAGGGGGAAGGGAAGAAGGGAAGGGGAGGGAGGGAAGGAGGGAGGGGAGAGGGAATGGAGGGAGAAGGGAAGGAAGAGGGGTGAAGGGGAAGGGAAAGGAGGGGAGGGGAAGGGAAGGGGGGGAATGGAGGGGAGGGGAAGGGAGGGGGAGGGGGGAAGGAGGGGAGGGAAGGAAGGGAGGGGAAGGAAGGGGGAGGGGAAGGAAGGGAGGGGAGGGGAAGGGGAAGGGGAAGGGAAAAGGAGGGGGGAGGGGAAGGGAGGGAAGGGGGAAAAGGAAAGGAGGGAGGGAGGGAAGGGAAGGGGAAGGGGAAGGGAGGGGAGGGAAGGGAAGGAAGGGGAAGGGGAAGGGGGAAGGGAAGGGAGGGAGGAGGGGAAAGGAGGGGTGGGGAAGGGAAGGAGGGGGGAGGGGAAGGGAAGGGGAGGGAAGGGAAGGGGAGGGGAAGGGAAGAGGAAGGAAGGGAAAGGAGGGGAGGGGAAGGGAGGGGAGGGGGGGAAGGGGAAAGGGGGAGGGGGAAGGGGGAGGGAAGGGGAGGGGGGAGGGGAAGGGAGGGGGAGGGGAGGGAAGGGGGGAAGGGAAAAGGGAGGGAAGGGAAGGGGAAGGGGGGGGAAGGAGGGAGGGGGAAGGGGGGGGGGAGGGGAAGGGGAGGAGGGGGAGGGGAGGGGAAGGGGAAGGGGGGGGAGGGGAAGGGGAAGGGGGAAGGGGAAGGGGGAAGGGAAGGGGGGAGGGGGGAAGGGGGAGGGGAGGGGAGGGGAGGGGGAGGGAAAGGGGGGAGGGGGAGGGGGAAGGGGGGGGGGGGAAGGGGGGGAGGGGAGGGGAAGGGGGAGGGAGGGGAGGGGAGGGGGGAGGAGGGGAAGGGAAGGGGAAGGGAGGGGGAGGGGAGGGGGGGAGGGAGGGGGGAAGGGGAAGGAGGGGAGGGGAGGGGAAGGGGGGGGGGGGAGGAGGAGGAAGGGGGAAGGGGAGGGGGGGGAAGGGGAGGGGGAAGGGGGGAGGGGGAAGGGAGGGGGGGGGAGGGGGAAGGGGAAGGGGAAGGGAGGGAAGGGGAAAGGGGGAGGAAAGGGGAAAGGGGGAAGGGGAAGGGGAAGGGGGGGGGGAGGGGGGGAGGGGGAAGGGGGAGGGAGGGGAGGGGAGGGGGGGAGGAGGGGGGAGGTGGGGGAAGGGGGAGGGGGGGGGGAAGGGAAGGGAAGGGAAGGGAGGAGAGGAGGGAAAGGAGGGAAGGGGGGGGAGGGGAGGGGAAGGGGAGGGGAAGGGAGGGGGAGGGGGGGAAGGGGAGGGGGGGAGGGGAGGGGGGGAAGGAGGGGAAGGGGGGGGGAGGGAGGGGAAGGGGGAAGGGGGGGGGAGGGAGGGGAAAGGGGGGAGGGAGGAGGGGAGGAGGGGAGGGGGAAGGGGGGGGGGGAAGGGAAGGGGGGGGGAGGAGGGGGGAGGGGATAAGGGGGGGGGGGGGGGGAAGGGGGGGGGGGAAGGGGAGGGGGGGGGGGGGGAGGGAGGGAGGGGGAAGGGGAGGGGGGGGGAGGAGGGGGGGGGGAGGGAGGGGAAGGGGGAGGGGGGAAGGGGAAGGGGGGGGAGGAAGGGGAAGGGAAGAAGGAAGGAGGGGAGGGAAGGAGGGGAGAAGGGGAAGGGGGTCAGGGAAGGGGAAGGGGGGAGGAAGGGGGGGGAAGGGGAGGGAGGGGGGGGGGGAAGGGGGAGGAGGGGGGAGGGAGGAGGGGAAGGGGGAGGGGGGGGGGGAGGGGAAGGGGAGGGAGGGGAGGGAGGGGGGAAGGGGGGAAGGGAAGGGGAAGGTGGGGGAAGGGGGGGGGGAAGGGAAAGGGGGGAGGGGAAGGGAAGGGAGGGAGGGGGAAGGGGGACGGGTGGAGGGAGGGAAGGGGGGAGGGGGGGGAAGGGAAGGGGAAGGGAAAGGGGGAGGGGAGGGGAGGGGGGAGGGGGAGGGAGGGGGAGGGGGAAGGGGGACTCGGGGGAAAGGGGAGGGGAAAGGAGGGGAGGGGAGGAGGGGAAGGGGGGGGAGGGAAGGGAGGGGGGGAAGGGGAAGGGAGGAGAGGGAGGGGGAGGGGAGGGAAGGGGGGGGAAGGGGGGGAAGGGAAGGGGGGAAGGGAAGGGGAAGGGAGAAGGGGAGGGGAGGAGGAAGGGGAAGGGAAGGAGGAGGGGAAGGAGGGAGGAGGGGAAGGAAGGGGGAGGGGGGAGGGGGGGGAAGGGAAGGGGGGGAAGGGGGGGGGGGGGAAGGGGAGGGAGGGGGGGAAGGGGAAGGGAGGGGGGGGGGGGGAAGGGGAAGGGGAGGGAGGGGAAGGGAGGGGGAAGGGAAGGGAGGGAGGGAAGGGGAAGGGAGGGAGGGGGGAAGGGAGGAAGGAGGGGGGAGGGGAAGGGGGGGAAGGGGAAAGGGGGAGGGGAGGGAAGGGAGGGGAAGGGGAAGGAAAGGGGGGGGGGGGAAGGGGGAAGGGAGAAGGGGAGAAGGGGAAGGGAAGGGAGGGGAAGGAGGGAGGGGAGAAGGGGAAGGGAGGGAGGGAGGAAGGAAGGGAGGGGGAAGGGGAAGGGAGGGAGGGAGGGGAAAGGGGAAGGGGAAGGAAGGGGAAGGGAGGACAGGGGGAAGGGAAGGAAGGGGAAGGGGAAGGTGGGGGAGGGGAAGGGGAAGGGAAGGGAGGGAGGGGAAGGGGAAGGAGGGAGGGAGGAAGGGGAAGGAGGGGGGGAGGGGGAGGGGGGAAGGGGAGGGGAAGGGAGGGGAGGAGGGAGCGGGGGAAGGAGGGGAGTAGGGAGGGGAGGGGGAGGGGGAGGGGAGGAGGGAAGGGAGGGGAAGGGGGAAGGGGGGGGGAAAG
>CM053038.1:62485882-62628382 GCA_028564925.1 Lithobates sylvaticus
GAAATGGACCAAGAGACGCACAGGGGCTCCTGTGCAAATTAGCAGCGGAGGTATGTAAAACAGGTCCATAGAGAGCCGGTCACAATCTCCTGCTATTGCGAATTGGATGCAGTGAATCCACATCCAATTCGCAATAAAGTGAACCCAGCCTAAAGCATTTACCAAGACAAGTCTGGACCAGAAATTTGGACTGTTAAAGACAATGGCCACTGTGATGCTGTTGCTGTACCCGGAGAGCAGAGACCTTTCTGTGACTACAAGGAGGTATGTCGGGGGACATGGAGTGTGTGCTGTAATTAATCAGTTTAGCTCTCACAACTGGTACAGCCCCCCCCCTCCCCTATGGACTAGAGCAGTTCATACATTTCTCCCATTTCTCCCATTTTCCCCTACTTATTATGCAACAACTTTGTCATGGCTAAAGATAAAATACACAAATCTTTCCCATTGGACAATGCATCCTTTTGGTGATACAGTCTTGCAAAAATGAATCTTCTATAGCTAAAAAGAACCAAAAATGCTTTTTTTTTTCTCCTCTTGATCAGTGTTTAAAAAATACTCTAGATAAAAAGTGTACATTTATGCTTTAATTTATCTTGTTTAAAATAACACTACAATTATGATTTCAATACAAAAGCATTGAAAATATCTTTACAAATTAAATAAATATTTTTTTAATGCAACACTTGAAGGTATTCGCCTATAATTCAGGGTCTATGAATACCAAGCCTGTGTCCTGTACTGTACAGGTAAAATAAAAAAGTTTAAACATTAATGGTTAGGAAAACAGAAACTAAAAAATAAGGAAACAGTTGATGGAAAAAGGGGCAGGAGGAGTGGATTAGGGTCAAGAGGGGTTTATAAAAAACTTGACTTACCGTAAAAATCAATTTTTCTGAGTTAATTGACAGACACAGAGCTCCATTGTTCAGAACCAAAGGGTTATATCGCCCCCTACAGGAGTAGAAAACTAGGCAGAAAAAATACTTGGTTATGCCTATGGGCAGTCCTAGGTGATAAACACCCCCCTCTCTGCTATAGGCCTTCAGTTTAGTAACAAGCAGTGTCAGAAACATCAAAACTTGTGGTGGTGGGTGCTGTGTCTGTCAATGAACTCAGAGAAATGGATTTTACGGTAAGTCAAGAATCCCATTTTCTCTTTCGTTCATTGCCAGACACAGCACTTCATTATTCAGAACCATAGGAACGTCCCAAACAAGAGGGGTGGGACAACAAAAAATCCCAAGTCTAACAAACAAGAGCCAACCAGGTAACAGGAGCTCAACACAGAACAACTGGAGCCCAACCCGAACAATTCGTTCCCAAGAGAAATTAGACCGCTAAAACAGCAGCCCACAACACCTTGCGGCCAAAAGACATATCCTCAGATGCCAGCACATCCATGTTGTAGAATTTGGCGAAAGTGTACACCGATGACCAAGTGGCCACCTTGCAAACCAGCGCACGCCCAAGAAGCAGTAAGCAGCCAAGTAGAATGCGGTGTAACGAGGAAAGGAGGAACCCATCCCCTGATAGAATAGGCCAGAGTCATTGTCTGTCTGATCCATCTAGAAAGGTTACAGAAGAAGCAGACAGCCCCTTTTTTTGGCCCGTCCGTGATCACAAACAGCGAGTCTGATCTCCGAAAAGACCTTGTGACTGCCAAATACGCCTGAACACATCCAGGGCATGCAAGGTAAAAACCCCTAGGAAATTTCGACCTGGGACACAGGGAAGGCAATACAATGTCCTTAGTCAAAAGGAATTAGAGGAGGGAACCACAGACCAGGGCAAAGAACCACTTCATCTTTGTGGATCACCAGGTAAGAAGTATGACATGGTAACGCCTACAGTTCCAACACTCTGTGAGCAGAGGTGATAGCAACCAAAAAAGCCACACAGAGCAAGCAGAGGAACCTCCCAAATATTTTCAAAGGGAGGCTCCTGTATAACTGAACACACCAAGAGCAGATCCCATGGCGGTAGAAGAGACCGCACTGGAGGAAGCAGATGTCGAACCCCTTGATTAAGAGTGCGAGACCAGGGGACGCCGAAGAAAACCACCAAGGCCGACACCTGGCCCTTAAAAGGTACTCAAGGCCAAGTTCTGCTGAAGTGCGCGGGTAAAGCTCCCAGACAGATCCTCCTGGGGGTGGCTGTCGGCCATGAGGAACGCTGCGGCACAGGCCAAGACCCAGTCGTATGCGACCTCGCAAGACGTTTACTCACAGGGCCAGCCCCTGTCCAGTGGGGCTATGTCGCGGCCGACCTAGCGCATAGCTGCAGTCTGCACACGCTCGCTGGCCAGACTGGGGAGAACACTGGATCTTAGTGTCCAACCTGTCGCCCAGTCTCACAGGAAAAAATCCACGAGAAAAAAAAAAGTAGTTTAAAAAAACAAAAAAATTGCCAGGACCAGAGATCCCAGCAGTCAACTAGGTCCTTACTCCTGACTAGGCAGAAAAAAAAACTGAAGGCATATAGCAGAGAGGTGGGTGTATATCACCTAGGACTGCCCATAGGCGTAGCCATGTCTTTTTTCTGCCTAGGGTTCTGAATAATGGAGCGATGTGTCTGTCAATGAACGAAAGAGAAATATATATTCATTTTCTTAACTTATGAGATTGCTTTAAAGCCGAACACCAACTTTCTTTTCACGTGATCAGTCCCAGCATAGCCCATACTTCTGTACCATGTTAATCTGTTGTTCGCAGATCTGATCTTGTGAGTTTAGTTGAGGCTTTGTACCACGTGACACTCTGTGTAGTCTGGGTGTAGACTGGGGGCCTTACAGCCACTTCCTGCTCAATCTCTAGCCTAGAACACCCCCCTCTGTAGTCTTCCAGAGTCTGCAAATTATGTAACTTCCTTCACAGCTCTGATGGTCGGTGGGATGGAATACATCCCAATTAGCATCCAATCCCACCCAGTCACACCTACAGGAGGAGTCCAAACCTCCCAAGTCCCGCCTCACAGATCTCAGCATTAAATTGTAAGCAAACCTCCCAACCGTCCCGGATTCAGCGGGATTTTCCCCACGATTTGTGGTAAGTCCCGGGGATCTGGGTTGGAGTCCCGGATCCCAGTGCAGAAACAAGTTTTGACACTGGGCTCCACTCGGTGGGAGTATCCTCACTGCAGCCAGCCCCCTCCCCTGCGTCCTGGCAACCGATGACAGGCGCGGGGTGTGCACTGTGGAGAAAAGTACCTCTGCCTATGTAAGCAAGGCAGAGCATCGTTCTGTCAGAAAGGAAGAGAGATCTTGTGTTCCTGCTAATCAGGAATACACGATTCTCTCTCTTCCTCTACTCCAGTGTTTCTCAGCCCGAGGTTCCGCAGTAAATCTACATTATGGTGGCTGTATACCACTAAATGTATTTTCAAATGTTATCCAACTTGTCCTTAATGCGCGTGGACACTCAGCGGGCATGAATACCCGATGGTACCTCTGTAGTTCAGGGGGCGGCGGAGCAGTGCAGAGAGTGGTACCATTAGCCAAAGAAGGAGGTCTTCTGTATATGGCAGCGCTGACTGGGCAGGAACACGTGGCTCAATCCGAAGATGACCGTTTACAGCGGCTCTTTCCCTCCCCCCTGCACTGTGCTCCGATGGCTCTCCCTTTCCCCTGTGCTCTGCATTACCACATTTATAAGAGTCTTATAGCTGCGGCAATGCAGAGTGCAGGGGTCCCCTGAGATCTCAAACTTTTTGCCAAGGGTTCCCCAAAGGCAAAAAGGTGGAGAAGCACTGCTCCAGTCAGTCCATCCCCCAGTTAGAAATCGCTCCCTAGGAGCACACTTAACCCCATCCCTGCCATTGTAATTTATACAGTGACAGTGCATTTTTTTTTTTTAACACTGATTACTGTAATAATGAAACTGGTTCCCAAAAAGTGTCACTTAGTGTCCAATTTAAAAAAAAATATGTAGCAGAATACATAGATTAGAGGAACTGAACTTATTCACTCTTGAGGAGATTAAGGGGGGGATATTATTCACCATGTATAAATAAATAAAATATATATATATATGGGGTCCGTATAGTGAACTTGGTGTTGTTATTCACTTTACGGTCATCCCAGAGGACAAGGGTGCACTCTCTACGTCTGGAGGAAAAGGGATTTCATCTCCAAATATGGAAAGGTTTCTTCACAGTAAGAGCTGTGAAAATGTGGAATAGACTCCCTGCAGAGGTGGTTCTGGCTAACTCAGTAGATTGTTTTAAGAAAGGCCTGGATACTTTCCTAAAATGTACACAAGATAACTGGGCACCAACATTTATAGGTAAAGTTGATCCAGGGGAAAATCCAATTGCCTCTCTGGGATCAGGAAGGAATGTTTTTTCTGCTGTAGCAAATTGGATCATGCTTTGCTGGTTTTTTATTGGATGCGTTTTATAGCAGAAAGTAAAAATAAATAGTTTTTTGTTGTTGATAGCGCAAAAAATAAAAACTGCAAAGGTGATCAAATACCACCAAAAGAAAGCTCTATTTGTGGTATAAAAAAAAAAAAAAGGACGTCAATTTTGTTTGGGTACAGCGCCGCACGACCGCGCAATTGTCAGTTAACCGCTTAAGGACCGCACATATACGTCGGCAGAATGGCACGACTGGGCACATCAACGTACAGGTACGTTGCCCTTTAAGAGTCCGGCTGTGGTCCTGAGCTTCGGGACCAGCGGACCCGATCGCCGCTGGTGTCCCGCGATCGGGTCACAGAGCTGAAGAACGGAGAGAGGTCTGTGTAAACAAACCTCTCCCCGCGCTTCCTAGTGACGCTGTCACTGATCGTCTGTTCCCTGTCATAGGGAAAGACGATCAGTGACGTCATATGCCAAGCCACGCCCCCCCACAGTAAAAAACACACAGGGCTTACTTAACCACTAGGGGGGAGGGGTTAACTCCTTCACTGCCAGTGTCATTTACACAGGAATCAGTGCATTTAAATAGCACTGATTAATGTATAATTGACAATGGTCCCAAAAATGAGCCAAAAATGTCCGATGTGTCCACCATAATGTCGGAGTCACAATAAAAATCACTGATCGCCGCCATTACTAGTAAAAAAAAAAAAAAAAATATTAATATAAAAATGCTATAAAACTATCCCCTATTATGTAAACGCTATAACTTTTGCGCATCAAATCAATAATCGCTAATTGCGTTTTTTTACCAAAAATATGTAGAAGAATATGTATCGGCCTAAACTGAGGAAAAAAAAAATTTTTTTTTTTTTTGGGGATATTTATTATAGCAAAAAGTAAAAAATATTGCATTTTTTTCAAATTGTCACTCTATTTTTGTTTATAGTGCAAAAAATAAAAAAACAGCAGAGGTGATCAAATACCACCAATAGAAAGCGCTATTTGTGGGGAAAAAAGGACATCAATTTTGTTTGGGAGCCACATCGCACGACTGCGCAATTGTCAGTTAAAGCGAGGCAGTGCCGAATCGCAAAAAAGGGGCCTGGTCCTTTTGGCTGCAAATTGGTTCGGGGCTGAAGTGGTTAAAGTAACATGGTGCCGTTTTGCTAAAAATGGCCTGGTCATTAAGGGGGGGCGAAACCTTCCAGGGCTGAAGCGGTTAAATAAGCTTATGTCATTTTAATTCTTCTTGGTTTGGTTGCCGACCAAATCCCATAGAGCAGGGGATATGCAATTAGCGGACCTCCAGCCGTTGCAAAACTACAACTCCCATCATGCCTCTGGGTGTCATGCTTGTGGTTGTCAGAGTCTTGCTATGCCTCATGGGACTTGTAGTTCTGCAACAGCTGGAGGTCTGTCTGATTGCATATCCCTGCCATAGAGGGTTTCAAGGAACAAAAACTACGAGGTTAAAGCATCGGTCATAAAAAGAAAACAAACTTGTGCCCGGTGGTTTCATAGTTAGTAAGGTTGAATAAAGACATCAGTCCATCCAGTTCAACCTGAGTGTCTACAATTGTCCCTATTCCTGTACATTGCACACGCACATCGGTCCCTACCCTCAAGGAGCCCACAATCCAAGGTCCCCATTGTAAAAAAACGTGGGAAGTGTAGAGTTACCCTTTAAGATTTAATAGTATTGTACAAAGATGTTTTTCTGTAGAAACTCACTATAACTCTGTTTATCTCACACTTTCTCATAACAAGTCTACTTCCCATAACAAGTCTACTTCCCATAACAAGTCTACTTCCCATAACAAGTCTACTTCCCATAACAAGTCTACTTCCCATAACAAGTCTACTTCCCATAACAAGTCTACTTCCCCTAACAAGTCTACTTCCCCTAACAAGTCTACTTCCCCTAACAAGTCTACTTCCCATAACAAGTCTACTTCCCATAACAAGTCTACTTCCCATAACAAGTCTACTTCCCATAACAAGTCTACTTCCCATAACAAGTCTACTTCCCATAACAAGTCTACTTCCCATAACAATTTTACTGTTCTGTGCTTCTGTATACCAAAACATGCTGAGAACCTTATCAAGGACATATATTGCGTGACACATTTTTAGAGTAAATATGACGTTGAGTCTGAAGGAAGAAATATTATGAATCTTGCAGATCAATATTGATTGTATAACAAAATGCTTGAATGTGATTGGTTGTTCAATTGCATTCTCCCCTTTTTGATTATTGTATATGCTCTGTGTAGCACACACGGTGTATGGTATCTTTTTGCCTGTCCGGACAGACAAGGGGGGAAAAGGGCGAGAGTTTTCCATTGACCGTCAAAGTCCAGTTGAGAGAAAGAGGAGCTGATGCAGAGGACAATACAGAAGACGTAACACCCATTCATATACTAGGGCCAATTTTTGGACAGAAGCCAATTAACCTACCTGCATGTCTTTGGATTGTGGGAGGAAACTGGAGTACCCGGAGGCAACCCACGCAGGCACAGGGAGAACATGCAAACTCCAGGCAGGTAGTGGTTGGGATTTGAAACAGCGGCCCTTCTTACTGCTAGGTGAGAGTGCTAACCACTACACCACTGTGCCGCCCTGGTGAGTGCAGCACCTGCAGGTAGCTACAAAAGACAACACCTCCTACTGCTACCGCCACATGATGACAATCACAGATCCGGCACTTCCTGTAGTGTCAGTTCTTACCCGCTCATTCCTGTAGTCCCATGAGCTCCCCAGCATAGCGATCTGCCACCACAAAGGTGTGGGGAGGGAGCAGTACATCACAGCAATCAGGTGCCAGTGTTCGGTAGAGACAAATTAGAAATTTAAAACACATTCTGTAGGAAAAAATAATACGGCATTCAAAAGGACACTTGTGCCTCCACGTAAAATGTTTTAATATGTCAAGACAGACCATTATGAATTTCAGAACTGCCCAAATGCTGATTTATTAACAGGTCACATAGTTTAAAATAATAAAAAAAAAAAAAAAAAGTTCTTACAATTTATAATTACAAAGACAACTTACATAAAAACAAGAAAAAAACAAAAAATAACATAATTTCAGACCCTCCCCTCCCCCCAAAACAGTAGTTTGGGGCCCATCACAGGAGCCTTCTCACTCAGTCCAAAGGACAGGGGCCGACTATCACACAACAGGAGTCATCAGAGATCGCTTCTTGTTTAAAAACTAAAAATAAGTGCAAGTCCTATACAGTGTCTCAGAAAAAAAAAAAAAAAAATACAAGTTACTAATCAGGGTTTACATCATTAGCCCAATAAAAACAGAACATTAAATTAAATGACAATCCAACTGTCAGGAGATTGGCACAAAAGGCACGCTAGTGTGACGGTGACAACGTGTATATGACAGCTGCGGAAAAAAAAAAAAAGTAAAAAAAAAAAAATTAAATAATTACAAGCTCTTAATGGCCAACTCCTCCCCCAAAAGTGCGCTGTCAGTTTTTGGCGGCTGCTGGCAAGTTGAGTCGCACGCTGGCTTCAGGTGTCTCTCGAAAAATGACTCCAGAGGTAAGGTGTCCCTCAGTGCCGCTCACAAACCCAAGTGATGGTGTCACTCACCTGAAGTATTCTCTATAATGTAGAAAGGAAAATAACCTAGGACAGTGATGGGAGAACCTTGGCATCCTAGTTGTTTTGAAACTACATTTCCCATGATGCTCAGCTACACTGCAGAGTGCGTGAGCATCATGGGAAATGTAGTTCAAAACATCTGGGGTGCCAAGGTTCACCATCACCGACTGGTCCAGCTGGTAGAGAGTGACACCTTCAATAAGGCCTTGGCGGAGGGCCGGGGACAGACGCCTGCAGAGACATTTCGCTTGGAGAGATGCAGTAAACCAAGGTTTGACCCCAATGTACCAGTCCCTGTCCAAAACTGACCTTCAATTCCAGGTGGAGATGGCCTGCAATGGAAAACGGGGTCATGGTTGGTGGATTGTAAAATGTATTATACATGGAAGCATGGAGATTAAATATACAAGCAGAGCCAGCGAGCGTGGCACGGACCGAAGCGAAATATACACGTGTTGTGAATCCAATTTGGACATGATCAGACGGCTAATTATTTGTGTAGATTTGATTTACCGCCCCATGTGGGCAGTGTTACTTCTGGCTTTTACAAAAAGAGGGTGGAGACGGCGTTTTAAAAATAAACACGCAAAAAAAGCAGCGCATATCTATACATGTATTTAACCCATTGCCCTTGAGGGAAAAAAAAAAAAAATGCCAAGGTGCACTTTTATTTCTTTGACTTATTCTGGCAGTGAGAAAATTAAAAAATTAAAAAGCTGCTTTGGCTATCAATAAATGGGAACTTTCCCCTTCCGCATGACAGCTGCAGTGACACCTACTGGTGAAATCTGTAACAGCCACGTGACCACATATATACAAAGTAGGAAGTAGTGTTTTTTTAAAGGAGTTAAAGACCAACTGATTTCCATTTAAACGGGAAATTCTATATAAAAGAACTAGACAATCGCTATTGTTTTCATATTCCGCCCTACGTGGGTATTTTACAATTGGTCAAATACAAAAAAAAAAGTGGCTGACTTGGCATGTAGTGCTAAAAACAAAGACAATAGTGACCGCCAATGGAACGAATAAAAAAATACAGCCATTTTTTAATATCTTAAAATGTGGCAAACCACAGCAAGCAATCGATGACCAACCTTCACTGCCCTGGCTGTGTCAAGTTGCTGAATTCTGATTGGTTGCTAGCCATTTGTGTGTTATTAAACAAGGGGGTCGGGAGGTGTAGGGGAGGACAGATGAACTTGCATTTCATGAGTATTAGACGAAAAAATAAAATGGAGTGTAATGGTTAAAAAAAAAAAAAAAATGGCACAGGCAAAGTATGGTCCCCACAGTGCTCATAAAATTTATAATTATTAAAAATCAAGATGAACAGGGAGGATTCGGGGATTAGCAGTGCCTGCACATGCAAGGAGTGCGGGGCAGGTATTAAATCTAATATTCTTAGTATACCTGGCCGTAAACCTAGATCAGAAATCTCCGACCAACAGCTTGTGAACCCCAGACAACATTAAGACCCCCTTTACACCACGCCGCCCATAGCGTCGGCGGTAAAACACCGCTATTTTTAGCGGCGCTTTACCGGCAGATTTGCGGTGCATTTCGGCCGATAGCGGGACGCTTTTACCACCCGCTAGCGGCCGAGAAAGGGTTAAAACCCCTGGCAATATGCCGCAATAGCTGCGATTTGCCGGCAGTATTACAGCGCTGCCCCATTGATTTCAATGGAGAGCAGTGGTGGAGGAGCAGTAAACAAATCGCTCCTTCACCGCTCCAAAGAAGCTGCTGGCAGGACTTTTCCTGACGTCCTGCCAGGGCACCGCTCCAGTGTGAAAGCCCTCGGGCTTTCACACTGGAGACAATGGTGCAGCTGTTTTAGGGCAGATTGCAGGTCGCTATTTCTAACGCTATAGAGCCTGCAATACGCCCTCGGTGTGAAAGGGGTCTTAAAGAAGCAGGGTCTCTAGGTTATATCAAAGTGCCAATTATATTAATTTGCATACTAACTGGAGTTCTGGGAAGACACACCAGGGGTCCTACTGGTTATTGTTATACACAGCCTTGCACCTTCCCTTGGCTGCTGCAGCATCCGGCTCTGTTGCTGCTCATCTCTGCTGTCTGAGACAAAGAAAGTCAGACCCGGACTAGCAATATATCAATTTGTTTTCTGTGGGGCGAGGGCACACAGAGGCAATAAAATTCTATACATCTTTGCTCACTAGAAACTGAGTTTCCAGTGTTTTAACTAATCAAAGCTAGAATTGTTCAAGCAGTGGGGAACATGAGCCTTGCTGATTGCAGAGCGATTGGGTCTGACTCAGCAGGAGGCATGTTAAGACCTCTGCAGAGAGACCACTGCTTTCAAAACAGAGCAAGGGTTCTTCTTTAAAGAATGCCAGCAGGGGGCAGGCTGTGGTTGCTTTAAGAAAACCAATCTTCTGTTCTGCTGCAACTGGAATGCATTTATTGGATTTAAACTACAAAGAGGAATTTGGCTTTATCTCATTAACATGGGCTGTACACAATATATGCGATTGCTGCACAGCTGTCGGGGCTTTAATACCATGCGGTTACATATATACGTACAGCAGTCGTTGCTGGCTCACTCGGCGTGGCCCAGTCACCATCAGCTACTCGTCGCCTAGCTGCTGATCACTGAGACAACCAATCACATAATTAGGAAGCTCACGTAATGTCTCCAGCATTATGAGGTCTTCTTAAAGGACTGGCGTCCACCAGCAGGCAGGTGCTAAGAAAGGTTTTCTGGGTGCTGTATCTCTATATGGATCCGTGGTCCGAATCTTTATATCAATACAAGTGCAGGGCAGAAGAAAAAAATATATACAAGTGCAGAGGTTTGTGACATAAAAACAGTGATACGAGTGAACGGGGTATCAAAAATGTATAATAAATCCAAAATAAATGTAAGTCCAAATCGCAATAGTGTGAGTAAGTTCACCAGAAAAACAAGTGTCCACCACGTATCAGAACTTCTGTTCAGTGCTTAAACTGTGATCCTCTTTAAGCACTGAACAAAAGTTTTGACACGCGATGGACACTCGTTTTATGTCAATTTATTCACATTAATGCGACTTACATTTATTTTGGATTAAATATTTTTTGACACCTTGTTTACTTGTATTACAGTTTTTTTTCTATGTCACAAAGTGCTGCACTTGTATTTACTTGATTTTTCTATAGTAGTTGTAGTCACCTTGTGTGCTAGCAGCTATACGGTTTAGGGCACTCACTATATTATTCTTGAGTTTATTAACTGATGCTCCCGACGGAACCGCCACCCTGCACCTTCCCCGCGGAGCCGCCCGCCCTGCACCTTCCCCACGGAGCCGCCCGCCCTGCACCCTCCCCACGGAGCCGCCCGCCCTGCACCCTCCCCACGGAGCCGCCCGCCCTGCACCTTCCCCGCGGAGCCGCCCGCCCTGCACCCTCCCGACGGAGCCACGCCCTTCACCCTCCCGACGGAGCCACGCCCTTCACCTCCCGACGGAGCCACGCCCGTCACCTCCCGACGGAGCCACGCCCTGCATCTCTATCTGGATAGTTGTGGCTCACAAGCTGCTAAAAGGTTAGAGACATCTGATCTAGAGTTGATTCCATGACACTGGTGAGTAATTTTTATTTTTTCTTAAGCATTTTAGTGTTCACTCTCTGTCTAAACATATCTACAGCTCCTTTTTTTTTTTGGCAGAGCTTAAATCTTTTAACACTGGGTCGCTAGCATGCGTTTGTGTGGAGGCTTTGGCTGAACATGAAATATGATTTTGCTTTGCACTGGGCAGTTGTAGGTCACCCAACAATTGCAGGTACACAAAGCAAATCTAGCACAGAATGGCAGCCCCCCCCCCCCCCCATGACATCTGTAAACGCCACATAAGAACAACGAGCTACATTAACGGCACGTAAATTTCCTTGCGTTTAAAGTAGGACTCCACTTTTCTGGTCATCTAAATACTGAAAGGTAGGGCAGCAAAATAACGGACTTTGTAAACAGTATAAAACCCATTTTGGATCCTTGCACACCTCAAGACCCTTGAAGTATCCACGATTCCCAAAAAGGAAAGTAGAAAATGTTATCTGCTACCATGTGGAACGGCAGACACAAAGAATACTGTGCGGTTGATGTACTAAAACTAGAGAGTGCAAAATCTGGTGCAGCTGTGCATGGTAACCAATCAGCTTCTATCTTCAGCTTGTTCAATTAAGCTTTGACCAACAAAAAAAAACAAACAAAAACACATGGAAGATAATTGGTTTCTATGCAGAGCTGCACCAATTTTTGGCACTCCCCAATTTTAGTAAATCAACCTAAATGTCTATTTAACCAATGTATCAAACCGTTTTCAAGGAACACCTTGGACACTTTAGTGGCCTATATAGGTCTAACATAACAAGGTAGGCTAAAAAAAGCAATACTACTTACTAGATTACCTCACTGCCCAGTCCACAGAAATTTGCCAGAAATTGCGGATTTGCCCTTTAAGCAAAAAATGTGCTAAACTTCATTTTTGCATCATTAAAGTGAACAGAATTCATATATTTTTTTTTTTAAATACTGATACATGGTTACAAGCTTCCCATAATGCCAGACCATGCTTGTACTTCCTAATTGTAAAGGCCAACTCCATAGAAAACTGATATTTTTCCTTTTGAGTGGGCAGTAGTGACTTGAAGCATATGCTGGCTTTTTATATCTTTGGAGGACCCTGGGGCGTAAGATACTACCTTACTACACCTTGCAGAATTCTGTAAAAACTACTTTATTCATTAGCCAATGATGGTGTCACCCTGCCCCCAACAACAACCCCACCCCGGCATTATTAAACAAATAAAATATAAGGGTTGCAGAGTTTCTTTTTGATAGAAGGGGGCACACGGTAAAGCCTGTGTCACACTAGCAACTTGCCAGTGTCAGGATTGCTACAGGATAACAGTCAACTGCCCCTATGGCAGTGACCCATCGCTGGCCAAACCAAGGTGGTGTCACATCGTTGCCCCTCTGCTGTCGTGCCAGATGCTGCAGTTTTTCCGTCAGCAATGGAGCGGGTTAGACTACCTCTCATAGCTACTACCACTCATAGTTTAGCCAACGAGCAGTCTCCAGCCTTCTTGGAGTGAAAAAGCAGTCCTAGGAATTGGTCCAAATATAAAATGTATATCCCACTTAATTCAGGAGTAACCACACATACAGATCACACAATAATACTAGGCCTTGATGAACAGGGATTTGGGCATAGATCCGAAAACGTGTTGGCTGACAACTCTTGAAAAGATCTTTTTGTCACAACAAATAAAAATGTATATCTGGATCAATCCCTAGGACTTTCACTCCATACAAGCAGAATTTTCTGGGGACCCCACCTGGACAATAGAGCTGCCACATTCCATATATTTAAAAAAAAAAAAAAAAAAAAAAAAAAAATTGTGGCCTACAGGTTGAAATTAAAATACCTGAACTTGAAAATTTGGAACGATTGTATAGTGAACCCCTTTGGTTTTCTCTCTCGTTACTGCCTGTCAGCTGCTCCCCTGTCAGATGCCCAATTTGTGGGCATTCCTATTGCTGCCAAACAGTTCTCTGCATGCGTTTCACTGGGAAACAGAGAAAAGCACTGACAGTCCCCTCCCTGTGCATGACTGTTGGCTTTGTTTGCCTAATGTGGCACTCAGACCAAGCTCACTCGTTTCCGCCCCCCTCTGCTGTAGGCGCAACTGTGAGTGTTTCCAGCCAGTCGCTCAGACCTCCTCCTCCCTGTGCATGTGTTGTGATGGCGCTGTACTCCTTCCTGAGCATGCGTTGAGATGGTGCTGTACTCAGGCAAGTGTCTGCTCCTGAGACAAGCACTGTCAATTAGTTACTGGTTTCCTACAGAGCAGCATAGCTGCATGGTGGTGGTGGTGGCGGGGAACGTGCTGTCAACCATGCTCTTGAGCTATCAAAAAACCTATAAAAATGGGACAAAGTACTACATGGACTTTGCACCCTGAGGGACAAATTAAGAAGGTGAAACTTCTTTATATTTGGAGTCCAGCAATCCACAATCTCAATTCCAGAGCTGCCTCTAGCAACAGGATTGCTCGTGTGACATGGGCCTTAATGTCACAACGTATCCTCAGAGGCAATAAAAATTCACTAGTGACTAGCTTATCAGTTCTGCATGCTGCTGGCCAGGAGAAAGCATAACCAGCCACGTGAAGCCCAGGTTGTGTTATAATCGATCTATATAACACTGTTTGTTGTATATCAGAGCTAGTCCAGCTATACATTCCTATATTTAAAAAAAAAAAAAAATTCCTAGCTAGGTATTGAGTTTAAAAACATTTCCTTTTTTCCTAATGAAACTTTCCATCACTGATACCACGTAATAATTCTGGTAGCAGCTTTATGCGTTTCCTGTTTTATTCTTTTGTCCCAGAAACTAGCAGCATCATACAAAATGGAAGCCTTTTGCCGCCTCTGGCTAGGACACAGGCGTTCCCGCTTAGCGCGGTGGAACAGTGGCATAGCCACAAGCTGCAAAAGGCCACAAAAGGGTGAAATTGTAAAAAAACAAAAAACAAAAAAAAAAAAACATAACATCCTATTATGATGTCTCTTGTAGTGTGACACAAAAGAGCGAAACGGCTAATTAGAAACAGTGAACTAATTTTGCATATAAAAGCTTGATCACATATATTAAACCCTTTTTTTTTTTTTTTTCTTTTTTAACGTTAAAGATATCTACAATAATGGGTCTTTTTTTTTTAGACTTTGTGCAACACGTCTTGGCACTATCGTGTGGAAACGGTGTACTAGCTCACGTCTCGGTGCGGAGGGAGAGATCGTGTGCTATGCGTCACAGGCCGACTGGTCCACGCCGTCTAGCGTCAGCTGGTTCCTATGCGGGGAGTTGGGGCTTGGAGGGCCGCTTGGGTTGGAGCTATTGGATGGAGTGGAATGCTTTGTGGAATCTGAATCCGGCTGTGGGGTAGAAGACAGAAAAAAAAATTATTAAAGCTTATATAAAACCTTAAACTAGCTTCCATTTGGAGTGTTAAAGCCAAACGGAAGCTTCAGTTTAAATCGGCTAAATGCATTCCAGGTGCATCAAAATAAAAGGCGTACAAAGTCTTGTTTTCTATCTAAAGCAGACACAACCCAAGTACAAAAGCCTGTCTTCTGCCAACATTACCCGGGCACCTTGCTGCCTGTATGGCAGCAGTGGTCTGTCTGCAGTGGTATGAACCCCCCCCCCCCCTCCCCCCAAGTCAGACCTAATTCTTAGCAATTAGATCATGCTCCCTGCTGATTGGGGCGTTCTGGGTCAGCCACCGGGTAGGTGTTGCACCACTGTTTTCACGCAGAGCAAGGAAACCAACTTTGCAGCATGCTGGCAGAGAACGGGCTTTTCTACTCAAGCTTTGGCTAATTCTTTAAGAAAATCTGTAAGACTTTGCACACCTTTTGTTGTGATGCGCATTTAAATTGAAAGCTCAAGTGGACTTTTAAAAAAACGCTGATGTTAAATCTTTCCCATAATTGAAAAAAAAAAAAAAAAGAAGCCTATTGGATCTTGCCCAGTTCTTTCTTTGGACTAAAGAATACCTATCCTATGAAGAAGAGGGGAGGTGTCCTGTAGTTCTTTACTCCCTGCCCTAGGACATCAGCAGACAGAAAACAGAAAATGAATGCAGCCACCCATGGCTGCTGTTAGAAATTACAGGGCCCCATACAGTCTACTTGACAGGCACCCCCCCCCCCTACAGCCTCAGCTGCACAGATGAATGAATAGAAGCGTGCTGAGGCTTCCTGCTTATTCACACACTAAAGCATAGAAAGTGTTTACTTTGCTTCAGTGATGAATGGACACAGGAGTGATTGGTGCTGATTGCTTACTGTGTTCGAAGGGTAGTAAATGACATCCCCCTCCGTGTGCCCACAGCAGCTGCCAGCGGGAGAGGGAGGAAGCTGGCAGCTGCTGCCAGCGGAAGAGTAGGGAAACCAGCAGCGTTGCAGGGGAAAGGGGTACACAGGGGGTCCTGGACAGCAGATGGAAGGGGGACGCATGCAATACAACCAATCACCTTGCAGTGCAGCTGGAGGGAAAGCAGATAAAGCTGTAGTGCAAGACAGAAAAGGAGCAGTGTCTGCAATAATAAGACAGTACGGCTGGTCCTGCTGCTCAGCAGGTGGCTGGGCCCCCCTTTTGAACTGATGGACTGCAGCCACCACATCCAAGGACTGGTATACTGAAATATTGTAATATATATATATATTGAAACATTTAAAACTGAAAAAAACACTATGCTATGCTCTCATCTTTTCTCCAAATCTGTGTACTAATTTTTTGGGTAAAAGAGGAAGGAGTGTAAAGTAAGCAGTCACGAAGGCGAGCACTATATCCTTATACCAGTACATAAAATATGTAGGTTGTTGTTACCTCTCTATCCAGATCTTGATCAACGTCTGATATACTCCGTGATGAATCTCCTCCACCTAAAGATGAAATACGATTTTGCAGC
This sequence comes from Lithobates sylvaticus, assembly GCA_028564925.1. Taxonomy (NCBI): domain Eukaryota; kingdom Metazoa; phylum Chordata; class Amphibia; order Anura; family Ranidae; genus Lithobates; species Lithobates sylvaticus. The sequence goes on from CM053038.1 coordinate 62,502,344, forward strand.
ACATTAGTTACTGCAGGTTTTCTTGGCCTAGGGCAGTGATGGCGAACCTTGGCACCCCAGATGTTTTGGAACTACATTTCCCATGATGCTCATGCACTCTGCAGTGTAGCTGAGCATCATGGGAAATGTAGTTCCAAAACATCTGGAGTGCCAAGGTTTACCATCACTGGCCTAGGGCATGCAGTTGCTGAGTTGAAATATTTTGCAGCCTATTTACAAAGATGGAAAGTTTCTTTGTTTTCCTCTGTGAAAATGATAATGTTGACCACGTCACAGGTTTTGAAAACCTTTTGCATGGTTATTAAAAGAGAATAGTTTTGTGCAAGTTTAAAAGAAAAAAAAAAAAAAAAGAGAGCGAAGCAGGTCTTTCATAGTGTCCACCTTCCTTAAAGTGGTTGTATAGTGTTTAGGTAAGCCTATAATAAGGCTTACCTGTAGGTAAAAAAAAAATATCTCCTAAACCTGTATGGTTTAGGAGATATTCCCCTCGCAATGAGCCGCTGACTGCAGCGGCGCATGCGCACAGGGGATTCTCAGCTGAAAGCCCGGCAGGAGGAAATCTCCCACGCGCGTGACGATATCACGGCTCCGGCCACTCACAGCGCCGGAATACCCGGAAGACACGCCGGGGGAACATGTCAGCTCCCTCGGCGTGGATCGGGCAAGATGTCGGGGCCTCGTTCTAAGGTAAGTATTTCATAATGAGCTAGTATGTTACCTGAAGACGGCCATGAGATATAGGATCTGCTCCTCAGCTGCTGCTGTCGGGCCAAGTTGGTGGAAGGTGGGCGTGTCCTCTCACGTGTATTTTCCTCCTGGGATGGTGGAACTACACTCTGTGTATGGAACAGATATAGACATCTTATAGTGCTGCCAAAGAAAATGGGTACGTACCCAGGAACATCAGAGCAATGTATAATTTAATGCACTTATAAAAAGGAAATGAAAAGTTAATCAGTTTGCCACATTCTGTCTTTTAATATTAGGACACTTACCCGTCCTGGAATCCAGCGATGTCGACACCCTAGCTGATGTTTCCATCGGCTCTCAGGTGCTGCCGCCACCATTGTCTGCAAGGGAAACTGGCTGTGAAGCCTTGCGACTTCACAGCTGGTTACTACTGCGTGCTGCACTTTCTGAATGACCTGGCGGCAGGGGAAGGAGGAGGGGGCCGGACTTCCAAGGGATCGTGCTGCGGTGAGCTCTCTCGGAAGTGGGAATGGGTACCTGTCAAAAACAGGCATAACCCCCTCCGAAAGGTACCAAATGTGGCATCGGATAAGTGGAGCGTCCACTTTTGGGAAGAACTCAACTTTAACCGCTTGCCGACCAGCCGCCGCAGTTTTACTGCGGCAGAATGGCACGGCTGGGCGAAACAACGTTATGCAACGTCGCTTCCCCTTGTGGCCACTAGGGGCACTCGCTGCTTGCCCACCAAGCTGATGTGAGTGCCCGGCGTTCGCGATGACCGCCGGGCTCCTGCGATCGCTCGTGACACACTGAGAAACGGAAACTCTGTGTGTAAACACACAGATCCCAGTTCTCTGAGGGGAGAAGAGACTGATCGTCTATTCATACAAAGTATGAACAGCAATCTGTCATCTCCCCTAGACAGTCCCCTCCCCCCTTCAGTTAGAACACGGAGAGGGAACACAGTTAACCCCTTGATCACCCCCCCCCCCCCCCCAGTGTTAACCCCTTCCCTGCCAGTGACATTTTTTTTACAGTAATCAGTGCATTTTTATAGCACCAGTCGCTGTATTAATGCCAATGGTCCCAAAATGTTTTCAAAGGTGTCCGATGTGTCTGCTATAAAAAAAAAAAAAATAAAAAAAAAAAATCGCAGATCGCCACCATTACTAGTAAAAAAAAAAAAAAATAATAATAATAAAAACGCTATAAATCTATCCCCTATTTTGTAGACGCTATAACTTTTGCGCAAAGCAATCAATATACGCTTATTGCGATTTTTATTACCAAAAATATGTAGAAGAATACATATCGGCCTAAACTAAGAAAAAATTTGTTTTTAAAAAAAAAAAAAAAAATGGGGATATTTATTATAGCAAATAGTACAAAATATTGTGTTTTTTTCAAAATTGTTGCTCTTTTTTTTGTTTATAGTGCAAAAAATAAAAACCGCAGGGATGATCAAATACCGCCAAAAGAAAGCTTCATTTGTGGGAAAATAAGGACGTCAATTTTGTTTGGGTACAGCATCGCACGACAGTGCACTTGTCAGTTAAAGTGACGCAGTGCCTAATCGCAAAAAAGGGCCTGGTGATTCAGCAGCCAAATCTTCTGGGGCCGAAGTGGTTAGGCCGGTTTCACACTGGAGCGGTAGGGGCAGCGACGGTAAAGCAGCGCTATATTTAGCGCTGCTTTAGCCGCGGTATTCGGCCGCTAGCGGGGTGATTTTTAACCCCCGCTAGCGGCCCCGAAAAAGGGTTAAAACCCCCAAACAAAGCGCCGCTGCAGCGGTGCTTTGCCGGCGGTATTACCGCGGTATCCCATTGACTTCAATGGGTAGGAGCGGTATAGGTGCGTTGAATACACCGCTCCTTAACGGCTCCAAATATACTGCTAGCAGGACTTTTTTTACCGTCCTGCTAGCGCACCGCTCCAGTGTGAAAGCAATCCGGCTTTTACAATGGAAAGGACGCTTTTTTCAGGAGCTATACAGGCGCTACTTTTAGCGCTGTGGCTCCTGAAAAAGGCTTCAGTGTGAAAGGGGCCTTAAGGTTTAACATGCTGGACAACCTTATTTTACCAAAAATGTGGGTAGTTTACTGCATTAGTTTGCCCCAAAATTCACTTTAGTGTGTTTTTTACTGAAGTTTTGCGGTTCCTAGACCTTTGCGGTAATATCAAGTGACATAAAACTACCACTATTTTATTCTCTAGGATGTCTGCTTTAGGAAAATAAATGTTTGGGGGTTTTTATGTAATCTTCAGGCCTAAATTGATTTTTTTTAAACATGTGTGTGAAAAAAAAAAAAAAAAAAAAAAATGGCCCTCTCAGTGAAAAGGTTAAAACAGTCATAATGAACAGTCAAAAAAAAAAAGCCAACACAAAGACATAAAAATGATTAAAGCTGGAAAAATCAGTTAAAGCTACGCCTTGCCTGGTTAATAGAAGGCACACGGGTAATAGATCATCCTTCAGATACATAAGCGTGTTGTGAAAATGTTATGCAGCTTTCAGTAGTTTGTAAAACAAAAGCATTGCAGCCAAGCTTTGGGGATTAGCAGAGGTTATAAAAAGGGGCGAAAATCGTACACGGCTGCGGTCCCACTCGGAGTGGTCACTCCTACCCTCGGTAAGGAGGTGGATGAGGGACAGGAAGAGGAAGAAGAAGAAGTCGGGGAGTTGCGCTCGTTCTGGAGGAAGATGGTGGCAGAGACAGAGCTCATGTGATAGACGTGCTCAAAGTTTTCAGGAGGTGAGATCAGAAGAGAGTGACGAGAGGATGACAGGGGAGGAGGAAATTCTCTCTGTTACGTTTGCAGGAAACAAGAAAAACGAGCCATCATCAAGACGCTGGAGTAGAATGGAATCGCAGCATCCGACGTACAGACAGAAGAAAACTACACTTTACCAGAGGCAGGTCCATGAGAACTTGCATCCCGTCTCCTGGTCCCATGTGGGCTACGTGGTTGAAATTGATTGGGTTTGAGATCATTTTTGACCTTAATTCCGGATCTCTGAGCATTTCCCTGCAATAGAAAACAACATTTGGTGACCATCCCTAAACAAGACAATGCTACCATAAAACACAAAAACACAAAGCTAAAGTATCTCAGGACAACATGGCTCTTGATGTTACGCTCCAATGCAACTAGTAGCTAGCATTATTTTCCTTTATTGTGCCCCAAAAGTCTGACTTTTAGCTATTTTGAAGTTCTTTGCTGTGTACAAAGAAAAGAAAAATAAGAAACTTTTTTGGCGCACGCATTTGTGACCTTAAAGATGTAAATTATGGAACTCGTGGAACAAAAATTCATGTCCGTAAACTGTAAACACTACTAGTCCTTGAAGTGATTGTAAAGGTTTTTTCTTTTTTTTTTTTTTTTAAACAAACATGTTATACTTACCTCCTCTGTGCAAGGGTTTTACACAGAGTGGCCCCGATCTCCTCTTCCGAGGGCCCTCCTAGCTCCTCTTCTCGAGAGCCGCTACCACGGGGGCACTCCCGAGTCCTGCTGCTGCGTCCATTGACACAGACAGCAGGACTCGGCCCCGCCCCACGTGTCGCTGGATTTGATTGACAGCAGCAGGAGCTAATGGCTCCTGCAGCTTTCAATATATCCAATGAGGACCAGAGACAGCGGCTGGAGCTGCTGTGCTCGTCCCTGTCGCTAGAACTATCGGGCTCAGGTGAGAAAAAAGGGGGGGGCGGGAGGGTGCTGCAGCTCAAAAGTTTTTTCACCTTAATGCATAGAATGCATTAAAGCGGAGGTCCTGACGAATTTTGTTTTGAAAGTCAGCAGCTACAAATACTGCAGCTGCTGACTTTTAAAATATGGACACTTACCTGTCCAGGGCGCCCGCGATGTTGGCACCCAAAGCCAATCTGTTCCTCGGCTCTCGGGTGGAGGCGCCGCCATCTTCGGTAAGGGAATCAGGAAGTGAAGCCTTGCGGCTTCACAGCATGGTTCACTACTGCACATGCGTAAATCGCCCTGCGTGATCCCACAGGTCCCTGCTGTCTTCTGGGACCCGTGTGTCTCCCAGAAGACAGTATTAAAGTTATCTGCTTTTTTATTATTCATATTAAGGGGCCATTATGTTTTATTCATGTTTTTTGTCCAGGGCTCAACAATAAAAATTTGCATATTAGCAACAGACTAAAATGTCCCAAAAAATCCAACATTTTTACCTGCGTTGCAGTATCCTCTCCTCTTCGGGCACTTTGAAGACGAATCTCCTCTTACTCCTGGTCCTAACCATCTGCTTCTTGCTGTTGTCGGAGGTCTCTGGCACACTAAGAATGGCCCCTTCTGAAAGAGAAAGCTTAATAAATGGGCAGGAATGATATATTCTTTTACAAGCAATACCAATCAGGAGGGGTAGAGGCTTCACACCTTGGGGGGGGGGGGGGGGGGGTAGAGGCTTCACCTAGGTTGGGAGGTAGAGGCTTTACCTAGGTGGGGAGGGGGGGTAGAGGCTTCATTTTGGGGGGAGGTAGAGGCTTCAACTAGGGGGGGGGGTTGGAGGCTCCATATGGGGGGTAGAGGCTTCATAAGGGAGGTAGAGGCTTCATCTGGGGGGAGGAGGTAGAGGCTTCATCTGGGGGGAGGAGGTAGAGGCTTCATCTAGGGGTGGCAGAGGCTTTATCGGCTGGGGGGGGGGAGGATGGGGGGGTAGAGGCTTCCTATGGGGGGGGGGGTAGAGGCTTCATAAGGGGGGGGGGGTAGAGGCTTCATATGGGGGTAGAGGCTTCACCTAGGGGGAGGGGGGGTGGAGGCTCCATATGGGGGGGGGGGGGGTAGAGGCTTCATATGGGGGGGTAGAGGCTTCATCTAAGGGGGAGGGGGGTAGAGGCTTCATCTAGGGGGGAGGGGGTAGAGGCTTCATCTGGTGAAGGGGTGGGTAGAGGCTTCATATGGGAGGGGGGTAGAGGCTTCATATGGGGGTAGAGGCTTCACCTAGGGGGAGGGGGGGTGGAGGCTCCATATGGGGGGGGGGGGTAGAGGCTTCATATGGGGGGGTAGAGGCTTCATCTAAGGGGGGGGGGGGGTAGAGGCTTCATCTGGGGGGGGGGGGGGTAGAGGCTTCCATGGGAGGGGGGGTAGGGGGGGGGGGGGGGGGTGGGGGGGGGGGGGGGGGTTTAGGGGGGGGGGGTAGAGTTGGGGCTGTAGGGGGGGGGGTTAGGGGGGGGGTAGGGGGGGGGGGTAGAGGCTTCCATGGTGGGGGGGGGGGGGGGGGGGAGGGGGGTGGGGGGGGGAGGGGGGGGGGGTGGGTAGGGGGCTTCCATAGGGGGGGGGGTAGGGGGTGGGGGGGGGGTAGGTCTTGGGGGGGGGGGGGGGGGGGGGGGGGGGGGGGGGGGGGGGGGGGGGGTGGTAGGGGGGGGGGGGTGGGGGGGGGGGGGGGGGGGGGGGGGGGGGGGGGGGGCGGGGGGGGGTGGGGGGGGGGGGGGGGGGGGGGGGGGGGGGGGGGGGGGGGGGGGGGGGGGGGGGGGGGGGGGGGTAGGGGGTGGTGGGGGGTAGGGGGGGGGGGGGGGTTGGGGGGGGTGGGGGTTGGGGGGGGTGGGGGGGGGGGGGGGGTGGGGGGGGGGGGGGGGGGGGGGCGTGGGGGGGGGTGGGGGGGGGGGGGGGGGGGGGGGGGGGGGGTGGGGGGGGTGGGGGGGGGGGGGGGGGGGGGGGGGGGTGGGGGGGGGGGGGGGGGTGGGGGGGGGGGGGGGGGGGGGGGGGGGGGGGGGGGGGGGCGGGGGGGGGGGGGGGGGGGGGGGGTGGGGGGGGGTGGGGGGGGGGGGGGGGGGGGGTGGGTAGTTGGGGGGGTGGGGTGGGGGGGGGTTGGGGGGGGGGGGGGGGGGGGGGGGGGGGGGGGGGGGGGGGGGGTGGGGGGGGGGGGGTTGGGGGGTGGGGGGGGGGGGGGGGGGGGGGGTGGGGGGGGGGGGGGGGGGGGGGGGGGTGGGGGGGGGGGGGGGGGGGGGGGGGTGGGGGGGGGGGGGGGGGGTGGGGGGGGGGGGGGGGGGGGTGGGGGGGGCGGGGGTGGGGGGGGTTGGGGGGGGGGGGTGGGGGGGGGGGGGGGGGGGGGGGGGGGGGGGGGGGGGTGGGGGGAGGGGGTGGGTGGGGGGGGGTGGGTGGGGGGGGGGTGGGGGGGTTGGGGGGGGGGGGGGGGGGGGGGGGGGGGGGGGTGGGGGGTGGGGGGGGGGTGGGGGGGGGGGGGGGGGGGGGGGTGGGGGGGGGGGGGGGGGGGGGGGGGGGGGGGGGGGGGGGGGGGGGGGGGGGGGGGTGTGGTTGGGGGGGGGGGGGGGGGGGGGGGGGGGGGGGGGGGGGGGGGGGGGGGGGGGGTGGAGGGGGTGGGGGGGGGGTGGGGTTGGGGGGGTGGGGGGGGGGGGGGGGGGGGGGGGGGGGGGTGGGGGGGGGGGGGGGGGGGGTGGGGGGGGGGGGGTGGGGGGGGGGGGGGGGGGGGGGGGGGGGTGGTGGGTGGGGGGGGGTGGGGGGGGGGGGGGGGGGGGGGGGGGGGGGGGGGGGGGGGGGGGGGGGGGGGGGGGGGGGGGGGGGGGGGGTGGGGGGGGGGGGTGGGGGGGGGGGGGGGGGGGGTGGGTAGGGGGGGGGGGGGGGGGGGGGTTGGTTGGGGGGGGGGGGGGGGGGGGTGGGTTGGTGGGGGGGGGTGGGGGGGGGGTGGGGGGGGGGGGGGGGTTGGGGGGTGGGGGGGGGGGGGGTGGGGGGAGGGGGGGGTGGGGGGGGGGGGGGGGTAGGGGCTTAGGGGGGGGGGGGGTGGGAGGGGGGGGGGTGGGCGGGTGGGGGGGTAGGGGGGGGGTGGGAGGGGGGGGGTAGGGCTGGGGGGGGGTAGAGCGGGGGAGGGGGGAGGTGGTTGGGGGGGGGGGGGGTGGAGGTTAGGTGGGTGGGGGGGGGTGGGGGGGGGGGGGGGGGGGGGGGGTGGGGGGGGGAGGGGGTGGAGAGGGGGGGGGTTGGGGTGGGGGTGGTGGGGGGGGTAGAGGCGGGGGGGGGGGGGGGTGGGTCATGGGGTGGGGGGGGTGGGGCGGGGGGGGGGGGTAGAGGCTTCATCTGGGGGGGGGGGGGTAGAGGCTTCATCTGGGGGGGGGGTAGAGGCTTCAGGGGGGGGGGGGGGGGGGGAGTGGGGTCCCTCAGGGGGGGGGCGGGGGAGGGGGGGGGTAGAGGCTGGGGGGGGGAGGGGGGGGGTAGAGGCTGGGGGGGGGGGGGAGGTGGTGTAGGTGGGGGGGGCGGGGTGGTCGTGGTGGGGGGGAGGGGGGTAGAGGCTTCATCTGGGGGGGGGGGGTAGAGGCTTCATATGGGGGGGGGGTGGGTAGAGGCTTCATATGGGGGGGGGGTAGAGGCTTCATCTAGGGGGGAGGGGGGTAGAGGGGTGGGGGGTGGGGGTGGCAGAGGCTTCATCTAGGGGTGGCAGAGGCTTCATCGGGTGAAGGGGTGGGTAGAGGCTTCATGTGGGGGGGGGGGGCTTCATATGGGGGGTAGAGGCTTCATATGGGGGGGTAGAGGCTTCATCTAGGGGGGGAGGGGGGTAGAGGCTTCATCTAGGGGGGAGGGGGGTAGAGGCTTCATCTAGGGGGGAGGGGGGTAGAGGCTTCATCTAGGGGGGGAGGGGGGTAGAGGCTTCATCTAGGGGGGGAGGGGGTAGAGACTTCATCTAGGGGGGGGGGGGTAGAGACTTCATCTAGGGGGGTAGAGTAACTTTTGTGGATGATGCATTTATTTGAGCCACAATTTTAATTATTGTTGAAGTCATTCAAAGCCAACAATATCCTTTATGAGGGAATACTGCCCGCCCAAATAAATCGTGGAACACAACAAACCTGAATATACACTCTTCAAATACAAGAGGCGGGCTGGCTCGGAATTCAGCAGATTCAAAGAACCTTCCAAGTTTAATGGCTTGATCTGTCAAACACACAAAAAATAAAAAATCAGAAGAGAAAATACAGACGGGATGCTGGGAAGACTTAGGCCAAAGTATCCAACACTGAACTCACCCTCCTTAGTCCGATGGTCTGTACCCAGTCCATGGTGTGGACATCAAACACATCGATTCCATATTCACTGTACACGGTGACATAAGAGGAGCTGCAGCCTGTAGCAAACAGACATCAGGTTGTCATATTATTATATATAGGATTAAACAGGTAGAGCTGGAATACTACAAAAAGGTGGTCATTGTTGCGTCCTATTAGAGCTGAGCTCGGGTGTCCTGCGAACTCATCCCCATCTGAACTTCTACTTCACACTCTTTTCAAGTTCACCCGGCTGCCAGCCTGTCCATTCCTCGCCCCACAGCAAACGTAAACAAAGGGTCGGGACCCCAGGGCCCTCATATGGACACCTTCGCATATTTAGTCAATGTCATTGGCTAAATGCAGACCAATGACGTTGACAGAATATGGCCATGTGTCCATATGAGGGCACCGACGTCACCAGCATCCTGCTCCTTTGTTTATGTGCTGCAGGCCAGGGAAAAAAATATAATAAATAATAATAAATAAAAATAAAAAAATCGGTAGCAGGGAAAGGGGGTGGGGGGCTCTAGAAGGGAGCCATCTGTGTTCCATTGCAGAGCTTTCCCTTCACTTCTTGTCCCACAGCCAAACAGGAAATCCCTGGTTGTCACTAGTGTTACCAGAATTAGAGTTCCCATGATACCCGGAGTGACTTCCGGGTATCGCAGCTCCGGCGCTGTGACTGGCCGGAGCCACGATGATGTCACTCCGGCGCATGCGTGCGGGAGCCGCCATTGACAGCATGTTCGGCTTTACTTGCTGCGCATGCGCCGTAGACATCGGTGCCCGGTTTTTGGAAAAGATCTCCTTGACCGTGTAGGTTAACCACTTAAGGACCACCTCACGCCGATGTACGTCGGCAGAATGGCACGGCTGGTCACAAGCACGTACAGGTACGTTGCCCTTTAAAAGCCCAGCCGTGAGTCGTGCGTGCCGCCGGCGATGCACTCGCGACCCGCACCTGAGCTCCGTGACCATGGCCGTGGGACCCGATCTCCGCCGGTGTCCCACGATCAGATCACATTGCTGAAGAACGGCGAGAGGTCTGTGTAAACAAAACCTCTCCCCGTGCTTCCTAGTGAGACTGACACTGATCGTCTGTTCCCCGTCATAGGGAAAGATGATCAGTGATGTCACAGGCCAAGCCACGCCCCCTACAGTAAAAAACACATAGGTCACACTTAACCCCTCCCCGCCCCCTAGTGGTAGCAAAAGGTAAAAAATAAATTTTTTTGAATTTTTTTCAAAACTGTCACTCTATTTTTGTTTATAGCGCAAAAAAAAAAAACGCAGAGGTGATCAAATACCACCAAAAGAAAGCTCTATTTATGGGAAAAAAAAGGATGCCAATTTTGTTTGGGAGCCACGTCGCACGACCGCGCAATTGTCAGTTAAAGCGACGCAGTGCCGAATTGCAACAAAGGGGCCTGGTCCTTTAGCTGCAAACTGGTCCGGGGCTTAAGTGGTTTAGGAGATATTTCTTGCACCTACAGGTGAACCTTAATCTAGGCTTACCTGTAGGTCCTGTAGGTCAAAGTGGTCTGTAAGGGTTTACAACCACTTTAAAGTTAAAGCGACTTCAAAATAGTTCATGCCCTACTTTGGTCCGAATTTCATGCAACTTGAGGGCCATAGACTTCAATGTTTACCCTCAAAAGTTGCATGGAAATCATACCTGAATGTTATGTAGCACCCTCTAGTGTGCTAGAATTGTAAATATCATTGTTTTTTTTTAGTGTAGGTAAATGTATGCAGGCTTGGCTGGTAGCCAAGCCTGTTTGGGTTTTTCCTGGGTCTGGCAGAGATTCAGGCAGCATCACTGAGACCTCTCCCCTATTTCTAGAATGTACTGGAACCTTCTAGAAAGATGGGAGGGGAAGTAAGGTGGAGTTGCCTGGAGTATTCTGAGGGCCCTGACCAATCCCAAACTTTGATTGGCAGGATCCCTCAAAAACTGAGGGTCAGCCCAGCTGGGGAGGAGAGTTTGGGTGGAAGCTGGAGATGGAGTGTTAGGCTGTTGTGGCCTTTGAGGGCGCTCCCCAGTCTGGTATTGGGAGCAGTAGACACAGATAGGACAGCTAGCACCAAAGACTTCCATTCTTGCTGCACCATAGGGGCCTGCTGTCCCTGCCTGCAAAGGGCAGGGATGACCACATTCACCAGCGGCCCTCACGGGGGTAGCGCTATCGTTATACAATGCAACACTGTATTATCACTGGTCAAAGCTAAGGTTGTATCCAATCACACCGCCCCATAGGTGCACTTCAAGGTTGGCGCTACTTTGGAGTCCTACAAGTGTGAATGGTGCCCTAAACTGAGAGATCATCATTTGTTTTTGAAAAAATACACTTTTTTGAATTAAAAAAAAATTCAGTAGTTAGCCCAATTTTTTTTATATTGTGAAATATAATGTTACACCGAGTAAAGTGACACCTAACATGCAATGCTTCAAAATTGCGCCCGCTTATGGAATAGCGACAAACGTTGACACTTTCCATAGGCCAAGTTTAAAAATGTATACAGGTTACCAGTTTTGAATTACAGAGGTCTTTTGCTAGAATTCTTGCTCTCGCTCTATCGATCGCGGCAATACCTCACATGTGTGGCTTGAACACTGTTTACGTATGTATTCGCTTCTGCGTGTGAGCACGGCGGGACGGGGCGCTTTAAATATTTGGATTTTTTCTGATTTGATTTTTACACTGTACCTTTAAAAAACATTTTTTGGATCCCTTATAATATAAAAAAAGGCATGACAGGACCTTTTTAATGTGAGATCTGGGGTCAAAAAGATACATTTAGACTTAAATTCAATAAAAAAAAAAAAAAAAAGTTTTTTTTTTCCCAATAATCCCCCCCCCCCATAAGACCATTGGGCGGAAGTGATGTTTGACGTAGTTTCCATCATCCAATGGCATAGAGCTGAGTGGGGGCCCATCTTTCCGTCACTCCACTTCCAGACTCTAAGGGGAAAGAACCGTATCGTCTCTGCCGCTACCAAGGGCTCCGGTAAGCGCCGGAAATGAGCGGGACGCTGCGCAAGGGGCGTGGGCAACTCTCCCGCTGCCAAAAGTGATCTAGTGGGAAATTCGCCACAGAGACCACTTATCTGAAAGAGGATCACCTGCAGTTTTTAAAAATACCAGGATTATGGCAGCTATAGTCAAAGTACTGGCATATAAGGACGGCGGGCGGTCCGGACGTGGCTAAGCGAGAAGTATAGTTATTTTTAGCTGTACTTCTCTTATGGATCACATGCGTGTAGTTCCGTCTGCACTCATTAGACCTAAACCCAGGCTCCATATTGGTTGGGATCCACCCAGAAGCCAGGACGGCAGCTGGCTCAGCCTCTCAGCGAGCCACTGAGAGGCCCAGACAGCTGCTCCTACCCCCTCCACAGCCCAGCACTCCAGAGCAGAGAGCTGCTAATTGACAGTCACTGGTTCTCTGTAGGCTAAAGACAGAGAACTGAGCAATCGGCTGTGTTTGATCTCTCAGTTCTCAGCCTGGAGCGAGCGGAGGATAGATGCGCAGGCAAGTATAATTATTTTTTTCCCCCAGGAATCCCAAACTTCTCTTTTAACAATCTTATGTGTGAGCGAGTTGATGGTGCAGACAATTGATCTTGGAGGGAGACTAAGGACTCTTTCACACCGATTTTTTCAAGTGCTTTTTCATTAAAAAAAAAAAAAAAAAGCACCTGAAAAGCTCAAGAAAAATGCTTCCCTTTAATATCAATGAATGTGTTAACACTGGGCGGTGAGCTTTTGTTGTGGTGGAAAAAATCCTGCTTGCAGCAGCTTTGGAGCTTGTTTGGGGAGTTAAAAAAAAAAAAACGCACCAAAGAAGCTCCTCCCCATTAAAATAAATGGGAACCGCAACGAAAAGCCTCCACTAAGCGCTTGCTAAGGTGCAGCTTTTGAGTTACACCCTTTAAAAACCACACCAAAAATGCTCCATAAGGGACAGTTCACACCACAAACGCAGTGTGGATGTGTTCCGGGTAATTTCCGCACACGCATTTTTGACAAGTTTTCAATGCGTTCCAGTGCATTTTTTCCCCCTTTTTTTCTCTTCACCTTAAACAAGGACATGCAAGTTTCAGTGCATTGTTGGTGCCGTTAGGTGCGGTCCTTTGCATTTTTGATGCGTTTTACCGTGTTCCAGTTCAGTGCAGAAAAAATGCAGCACGTTTTACTTTTTTTCCAGGAACTGGAATGCACTGGTTTGAACTAGGCCATTGAAAACCATGTATCCATGCGTTTTTGATGCAGAAAAAAAAATAAACACACTGGACTGCATGTGGTGTGAACTGGCCCTTACCGCATAGGCATTTTACTGGCCGTTTTGAAGTGAACCAGTATGAAAGTGCCCTTAGACCCCTTTCACACTGGGGCGTTTTTTAGGCGTTTTTCAGGCGCTTTAGCATTAAAAAAAGCGCCTGTAAAGCGCTTGAAAGAAGCCTCATCTGCAATCCCAATGTGAAAGCCTGAGTGCTTTCACACTGAGATCCCTTTCACACTGGGGCGTTTTAGCTTAAAAAAAAAGCGCCTGTAAAGCGCCTGAAAGAAGCTGCAACTGCAATCCCAATGTGAAAGCCAGAGTGCTTTCACACTGAGGCGCTGCGCTGGCAGGGAGCTTCTTTGCAGCGCTTTTGGAGCGGTGAATACACCGCTCCTAAAGCGCCCCTTCCCATTGAAATCAATGGGAAACGCAAAACGCCCGAAAAACGCCCGAAAAGCGCTTTTGGCAGCAGCGCTTGGTGGGCTCTTTTAACCCTTTATTTGGCCACTAGCAGGGGTTAAAAGCGCCCCACTAGCGCTCGAAAAACGCTGGTAAAGCGCTGCTAGTTTAAGCGGCGCATTACGAGCGTTTTTCGGGCGCTGGCAGTGTGAAAGGGCTCTTAAAGCACTTGGGCTTTCACATTGGGATTGCAGATGAAGCTTCTTTCAAGGCGTTTTTTTTAACGCTAAAGCGCCTGAAAAACGCCCCAGTGTGAAAGGGGCCTTAGGGAGGAAGGCCAAGTATGTTCCTTGCTGGACTTTTGCCTTAAAAGGATAAGTTCTCCCCTTTTGTAACATGTTGCACCCATATTCCGCAGATTAGCAGGTACAGAGACCTCAAGATCAGCGCCCCTAGGAGAATACGGGCACATCTGTACCTATTGGCTGAACAGAGACTAAAGAGTAGCAGAAAGAAAGTTGCTCAAGTTCAGAAACTGAGGCCGATCTACTGCAAAGTTAAGACGTTGATTATGTACGTACTGCAACCAACAGGAGTGGCTGGCCACATCAGTTCCTGCAAACGTGACCTTCGACCTTGCGAGTCCACGTACACTCCCGTCTGACTGAAGCAAAGCAGGTACTCGTCCTTCCCGAGCTCCACAGCGCACAGAGCATCCATAGGTTGCTGGGAAAGGAACGCCAAGGAGGGGTCGTTGGGGTTGACCAGGTTTATCGGCTGTCCGTCTCCATGGATGTTTAGCAGGCAGAACCCAGACTGGTAGCCGACGCAAAGCTTGTCCTTAAAAACGGCCATCCACTGAACGTTACCCGGGGCCAGGATTTCATTGAACTTTTTATGGAATGGTTTAGTTCTCTGGATTTCATAGCAAAGGATCTGACGCTTGACAGCGACAAACAAACAAGACGAGGGCGATTTCTTTAGTGTCCCAGTAATGATGAGCTGGCAGCCTTTGGACTCCGGTAATTTGATGTCGAAGCTGCCCTCGGAGCCATCCAGAGAAGTCCAGGGGAACAAGTGGACGTGCCGATTCCGACCGCATACCAGGACAACAATCTTTTCTTTGGGGGCCAGTTCTATCTGGTATACTTTCTTACAGTCCGCCGCTCGAACAATAACTAGAAAGAAAGAAAACACAGTGTTATAGCAATATAAAAAAAAATGATAAAGGAATAAATAAATGTGGGTGTGTGTTTTTTTTTTAAGGGCTGGCTGATTGACCCATCTGAAAATGTTTCCTGGTCATTTTGTTGATCAAATAGCTTCCTTAGGCTGGCTTCACACTGGGGCGGTGCGGGGCGGCGACGGTAAAGCAGCGCTATATTTAGCGCTGCTTTACCATTGTTTTACCCGCGGTATGCGGCCGCTAGCGGGGTGGTTTTAACCCCCGCTAGCGGCCGCAAAAGGGTTAAAAACCTCCGCAAAGCGCCGCTGCAGCGGCGGTTTGCGGGCGGTATCCCCGCGGTTTCCCATTGATTCCAATGGGAAGGAGCGGTATAGGAGCGGTGAATACACCGCTCCTTCACCGCTCCAAAGATGCTGCTAGCAGGACTTTTGTTGCGGTCCTGCTAGCGCACCGCTCCAGTGTGAAAGCCCGCCGGCTTTCACACTGGAGTGAATGGGGCGGTTTTTTCAGGCGGTATACAGGCGCTATTTTTAGCGCCGTACCGCCTGAAAACCGCCCCAGTGTGAAAGGGGCCTAAAAGAGGAGTTCCAGTCACCTGTGAAAAAAATAAAAGTCAGCAGCTACAAAACTTGTAGCGGACTTAAAAAAAAAAAAAAAAAAAAATAGCCACTCACCTGTCCCACGTTCCAACGGTGTGCTCACCCCTGCCGGTTTCACCCGTCTTTTCTTTGGCGCCAGCATCTCTAATATCGGCTCCCGGATGTGACAGCTTGTGGCTTTCACAGCCAGGTGATCACTGTGCATGTGCGAGCAGCGCCGTGCATTGTGAATGGACGGGCAGTCTTCTGGGAACTATCACGTTTCCCCAGAAGACAGTCAGATCCGACAGCGAGGTCACTTCCCCCTGTCCCCCCCGCCGATTGCGAAGAAGGGATTATCGACTGGAGGGGGTGTGGCTTTCCACAGGCACGCTGTGTTCTAGCACAGCATGCCTGTATTAGTAGCAGCATGACACAGGAGGTAAACTGACCACACTAGCATGGATCGTCAGCCATGCTAGCGTGGTCAGCTTACTCTCAGGGGGAGGTGCACAGGCTGGATCAACCAGGTTTTGCACAACACAGTCAGGGCTCATTAAAATACAAGTAAAACCTTGGTTTAAGTGTAACTTGGTTTGAGAGCATTTTGCAAGACAAGCAACATTTTTTTTAATAAATTTTGACTTGATATACAAGCGATGTCTTGATATACAAGTAGCGTCATGTCACAACTTAGCATAAAAGACAAGAGAGGCGCCTCCAAGTGTGGTAATATGGTTACATTTAATGAAGGTACATCATTTAGCAACTCACATGGTTGATGATTAAAACAGACATCCAAGTATGCAGGCATCGGGGTAAAGCTGTCCATAGATCATCCTCCGCACCGCCAGAAACGTCGTCCCTGCCACACTGCGCTGCAGGAGCGGTTCAAGCCTTGCTTTCAGATCGTTCTACTGCAGGGTAGTCTTCCCTGCCACGATTGCAGACCGACATCGGTGAGAGCCAGTGGTGCGGAGGACGGTCTATGCGGACAGATTTACCATGGATGCCTGCATACTTAGATGTGCCTGGTTTAATCATCAACCATATGAGTTGCTAAATGTTTTACCTTCATTAACCACTTCATTACCGGCCCATAGTCATATGATGCCCACAAGGTGGATCTACCATCCTGGGGTGGGCGTCATATGACGTCCTCGCATTCCCGGCCGCCTGGGGGGGCGCGCGCCCGCGGCATCGCTCGGGACACGGTGCGAGTGCCAGGCGGCCGCGATGTCCGCCGGGCACCCGCGATTGCCCGTTAAAACAACGGAACCGTGGAGCTGTGTGTGTAAACACACACCCCCACGTCCGGTCAGTGCAGAGGAGACCGATCATGTGATCCCAGTACGGAGGAACACATGATCGGTCTCCTCCCTTGAGTCCCCTCCCCCCACAGTTAGAATCACTCCTATTAGGGAACATATTAACCCCTGCAGCGCCCCCTAGTGTTAACCCTTCCCTGCCAGTCACATTTACACAGTAATCAATGCAATTTTATAGCAACGATCGCTGTGTAAATGTGAATGGTTCCAAAAATGTGTCAAAAGTGTCCGAAGTGTCCGCCGCAATGTCACAGCCACGAAAAAAAAAAAAATCGCAGATCGCCGCCATTACTAGTAAAAAAAAAAAAAAATTCAATAAATCTATCCCCTATTTTGTAGACGCTATAACTTTTGCGCAAACCGATCAATATACGCCTATTGCGATTTTTTTACCAAAAATATGTAGAAGAATACGTATCGGCCTAAACTGAGGAAAAAAAAAATAGTTTTTTTTTTTTAAATGGGATAGTTATTATAGCAAAAAGTAAAAAATAGTGTTTTTTTTTCAAAATTGTCGCTCTTCTTTTGTTTATAGCGCAAAAAATAAAAACCGCAGAGGTGATCAAATACCACCAAAAGAAAGCTCTATTTGTGGGAAAAAAAAGGACGTCAATTTAGTTTGGGTGTAACGTTGCACGACCGCGCAATTGTTAGTTAAAGCGACGCAGTGCCGAATCGCAAAAAGTGCTCTGGTAAGGAAGGGTGTTTAAAAGCCCTGTATTAAAGTGGTTAAAGAGGTGTACCCCTAAAAAAAAAAAAATTAAATTAATTAAATTAAAAAAGTCAACAGCTACAAATACTGCACCTGCTAACTTTTAATAAATCGGACACTTACCTGTTCCAGGGTCCAGCGATGCGGGGGGGAGGGGGGTCGAAGCTCCCCTCGCCCCCGATCCGCTTGGCGGCATTGCAACTGTGGGCCCCCGGCTGTTGCTTCACAGCCGGGCACCCACTGCGCATGCGTGAGCGGCGCCGCGCGCCGTGATTGGCCGCACAGTAATCTGGGACACATGACAGGTCCCAGATGACTGGGGAGCCCTTCCTGCACCGAGGGGAAGTGATGTCACCAGCCCAGGCACCGAAGGAGGCAGACTACGAGGGACCCCTAGCAACAGGCATTTAGAGGCATGTAAAAAAAAAAATCCAATTTTCTTTTTTTTTTTTTTGGGAATTTTAAGCAATTTTTTTTTTTAGGGGGAAATACCACTTTAAATGTAATCATATTGCTACACTTAGAGGCGCCTCTCTTCTCTTTTGTACTCTGGAGCTCCTGCTGTATTTTGCTTCTAATCCCTTGTGGAGGCTTCCATTTGTGGATGGACGTTTAATGGTTACATAACCTAATCACATTGCTATAATCTTTTTATATGGACTATACTGAAAGACCTATGAATGGTTGTGGAAAGAATCATCTGAGTTTCCATTATTTCTTATGGGGAAATTCGCTTTGATATACAAATGCTTTGGACTACAAGCATGTTTCCGGAACGAATTATGTTCGCAATTTAAGGTTTTACTGTAGCAATATTTCGAAAATGTATTAAATTGTGTTGGAGGCAGTGGCATTTTTTTTTTTTTTTTTAGGGTTACAAACGCTTTAATTTCCCAGTCACTGACCTCCTCACTAACACAAATATGGCATTTTAAACTTTACTTGCTGCATTCTTCCTCCAGGTCAGTGCCTCAGAAAATACTAAAGTACGAGAAAAAGCCAGACAAGTAGCATTTTTAGGGGGCAACCAACAATGGCAGCATATTTCTTGAAATACAGGAATTCCTTTAAATTGAATCCATGCTTTATTGAATAGTCAAAAAAGTAACCAGCGCACTTTAAAGAGGAAGTAAAGCCTCTGTAAAAAAAAAAAAAAAAAAAAAAAAGACACCCTGCAAGGCAAAGGCATAATGAGCTAGTATGCATAGCATACTAGCTCATTATGAAAAACTTACCTGAAAACGAAGCCCCCGAAGCCGTCCTTATCTTCCATCTTCCTCGCCGCCATGCAGGGCCGGAGTGACTTCCGGGTCTCGCCGCTCCAGCGCTATCATTCGCTGGAGCGGCGATGACGTCACTCCCGCGCATGCGCACGAGATCGGCATATTGCCGTGAGAGCGGCATATGCAGTGCGCCCTCAGTGCGCCTGCGCGCCGCTGTCTACGGCGCATGCGCCGTAGACAGCGATGCCTTTTCATCGCTAAATATCTCCTAAACCATGTAGGTTTAGGAGATATTTATTGGACCTACAGGTAAGCCTTAATCTAGGCTTACCTGTAGGCCAAAGTCATGTGGAAGGGTTTACTTCCACTTTAAGGCCGCCCTTTCAGAATCTTATACTACATTAAGAGATTATTGATTTGCCGGCAGGAATGAAAAGAAAAAAAAAAAATCTGTGTTAGTCCTGAGTCAATCCAAGAGCTTACACAGGGCTGAAGACTCTCCCCACCCTCCTGCGACTGTGTTGGTTCTTGCAGGACCAGTTACCAAGCACTAGCGCTGTCACATGGGAGAAAAAGGAGCAAGTCATGTGATTCACTACAGCAAGTATATACTTCTGAAACGAATCGGTGGAGGGGCACAGAGAAGGCGAGTATGCTGAACAGTGGCCAAACATTAAAGTGTCACCAAACCCACATCATAAAAGTTGTATTACATGCTGTTCATACTCGGTCACTACGAGATTCATTTTCTATATACTGCAAAAAACCTGGTTGATCCTGCTGCTTTCTATCGTCCCCTTCTGTCCAAGTCCCCAATTAAACTAGAGAATTTTGCAGAGCAGTGTTGGCTCTTTGCTCCAGTAGGGACTGGGTATGCAAGGGGAAATGTCCCAAAAGCAGAATATATAAAGCCCTGATTCAGTTTTATTCAGAATCATATCAAAATCCAACACATTTTGAAGGTTCAAATGGTCTCCCCTTCATCCTGAGGGGAAATAAATCTGATAAACACTCCAGATGCTGAACCTTACAGTCAAGTTTTCCACCATCTGGTGTGGCCATCATACTAAATGCCTCTCAATACACCCAAATCAGTGTATTTCACTGCTATAAGCAAAACTAGCCAATCACATAATACAGATGGGCAGTGACTGGCTTATCTGTACCATGTGATCACTGTGACCAATCACAGCTAGCAACACAACTGTACACAATGAATGGCATAAAAGGAAGCCATTAATTGTTGGCATCTGTTGCAATTGTTCACAACGATCAAAGGGTACCGGCAGCGGCCTGGTACAATGATCAGTCATCCGCTGTGTCCAGGAGACACATTGGCGGCACAGTGGTGTAGTGGGTAGCACTCTCACCTAGCAGTAAGAAGGGTCGCTGGTTCGAATCCCAACCACAACACTACCTGCCTGGAGTTTGCATGTTCTCCCTGTGCGTGTGTTTCCTCCGGGTATTCCGGTTTCTTTCCAAAATCCAAAGACATGCAGGTAGGTTAATTGGCTTCTGTCCAAAAATTGACCCTAGTATATGGATGGGGACCTTGGATTGTGGGCTCATTTAGGGTAGGGACTGATGTGAGTGTGCAATGTACAGGGATAGGGAGAATTGTAGACACTCAGGTTGAACTGGATGGACTGATGTCTTTATTCAACCTAACTATGAAACTATGACACAGCGGGTGACAGATCACGCCGGAGCATGAGCCGGCAGGGCCGCGTTCAAGGGAGGACGTCCCAGAACAATGGGGTTCCTGCCTGGCCGTCATTTTACAATGGCCTGGGCGAGAAGCAGTAAAAGAAGTGACTAGAACCAGTTTTAAGTGTGAAGGTTGGAAATGAAGACCCCCCATCTCCGCTGCATTGACTGTATGTAGCGCTCCTAAAGGATTTCATAGAGGGAAGCATCACTGCTACTTCATAACCTGCAGGTTCAAGCCGTTTTCTACAAACCCACATCTGCCTGATTCACTCTTTTCTAGTGGCTCATCACTCCTGGAAAAGACCGTTAGCAAGAACTGATGGGGGTGCCTTCACTATAAATCAGTTTAAGATATAAGGGAATTGCATTGTTACGTGGGAGCAGTAGAATGCTAAACTCACCATCTCTTGTGACCTCTATTACATACAGTCCTTCTTCTGTCCCAACAGCTATCCGGTCCCGATCTACCAGAGAGAAAAATAATAGTGCATTAACTTTTTTTCAAGGTGCATTTCAGACAACCCTCAGCTTTCTAGGGGACGTTAAATGAGATGAAAGTTGTAAACCACCAACTAATCTTTTTTCTTAACTAGAAAGGATAAAAATGTTATAGAAAGTCACTAAGGGGGAGACTTAATAAAACTGGTGCAGATGTGCATGATAGCCAATCCGCTTCCAACTTCAGCTTGTTCAATTAAGTCTTAACAATAAAACCTGGAAGCCGATTGGTTTAATGCAGAAATAAACCAGATTTTGCACACTCCAGCTTTAGCAAATCTTCCCCAAATAACTTAGCATGGCCAATAATACACATCTAATACAATCTCAATATATATATATATAATATATATATATATATATATATATATATATATATATATATATATGAATACAATATCTGAATGTACCTATAAGAGCTGCTGCCACAATGGTTTTGATGAGAGGCAGAGTGCTATCGTAGGCTTCTTGTGGACAATGTATTACTTTGTTCCTTAGATTGTTCTTCTGTAGGATAGCTTGCAGCCCCTCTAGGATCCCGACCCACTTCCTCTTCTCATGCTCGCTCTCCGTCAGGATGAGTAGGGAGGTTGTGGTCTTGGAGGGAGCACCTAGAAGAGATGCCGTCACCTGGACAGACAAATCGAAAACATTTTTTAAATTAAACTTTCATTGTGCCTCCAAAAGAGCATCTATTTCATTCTGGATACTAAACAAACCCCAGGTAGCCGGTGTGTGTAGAAATAGACTGCTTGGTACCAAAATGTGTAAAAAAAAAAAAAAAATATATATATATATATATATATATATATATATATATATATATATATATATATATATATATATATATATATATATATATATATATATATATATATATATATATATATATATACACACACACATATATATATACACACATACATACACACACACACACACGTATACATTATATATACATACACACACATTTAACCTCTTGATTTCCCTAGATGTTAACCTCTTCCCAGCCATGACAGTGTATAGTATTATCACTGATCACTGTATTAATGTTACCGGTGATGTATTAAGGTGAAAAACCTTGAGGGTTTACAACCCCTTTAAGAAAAAAAATGTTTTTATTTTTTTTACTTAAAGCGGAATTTCAATTAATTATTAAAAAATAAATTAAAAAAAGTCAGCAGCTACAAATAAAAAATTAAAAAGTCAGCAGCTACAAATACTGCAGCTGCTGATATTTAATAATCGGACACTTACCTGTCCCAGGGTCCAGTGATGCGGGAGCCCCGCTAGTCTTCCCCTCCTCTCTGCGGCACTGGCATTGTCACTGTGGGCGCCCGGCTGTGGCTTCACAGCTGAGCACACACTGCGCATGCGCGAGCCGCGCTGCGACTGGCCAGGCAATCATCTAGGACCTGTGACGTGCCTTAGATGAGTACCAAGAGGGAGGGGGGAGAGGTGAACTTCCTTCCGGCGCCGCGGTGCCCCAGGAGGAAGTAGGAGCTGGAACTCTCTAAAAAGAGGGTTTCACTCCCTTCCCCCCAAAAAACACGACATGCCAAATGTTGTATATCAGGGGGTCACCTTCCCTTAAAGCAAAAGTTCAATTTTTGTGTGGAACTCCACGTTTTTTTCCCCCCATCACATAGGGGACAAAAAGTCCCCTATGTGATCACAGGTTCTCTTCATACCCTGCACTTCTCTCCTGTGCTCCACATAATATTCTGCACATTGCACTGCATTACATTCTTTCCCGGCCATGCTGGCTGGGCACTTTACCCACAAGTATGGAACCAAAGGGGTGTCACCGGAGCCACCCAAATGCATCCTCATGACAAATGAGCCCTGCTGCTTGCCCACAAGCAGGGCTAAATGTAAAAAAAAAAAAATATTACCTGCCCGGGATGGCATGTCCCGGGCATCTGGCAATACAAATTGTGCATCCCTGCAACAGTGAATGGCTGAGAAAATCCCAGGCACCAGGACGCAATTTTTGAATCGCCATGGGTACCTGGCACCTGGAATTTGTAGAGCCCTGACGATATGGCTTTTTTCTGAGTATTTCTGTACTCGACAATTCAGTCAGCAGACATATCTGTCAATCAACTTTCCACTCAGATGATCCAACAGGTAAAACTTGACTTAATGAATCTGTCAAAATGCAAGATAAACACGGCTCACACGTCAGCCCTGCCAACTAAACAAAGCAGAACTAATTCTTTAATTACAAATTAGATGTACTCTTCGCGCTTCTCTCACGAACACCAGTGTTGTACTTTTAAGAGTAATAAAAGATTGCGCATTACACGTACCCTAAATATGCAGGGAATGTCCTTGCGGGTTGCATGTATGACATCCGATGCCAAGACTGAGCTCACAGAAAACTCTTCATCTCTGATTAAAGCAAACAAACAGAAGAATGTGAATTTGGGAGGGAGGGTTTGGGGATTAATTTGGGTCATCCCTGGAGATCACCTACTAAGCTGTTCTATGAAGTGCGGAGAAACCGCCCACCTTAGATCCACAACCTGGCTGGCGACCACCCCGGGCTGCATGGACTTCCCTTCTGGAACATCGTACAAGAAGAGCTTACAATCGCACACCACTGCGTACGCCCTCTGCCAACCCTTCTTCACTCCAGTGGGCTTCGGGATCTGTGAGATGAAAGGATTCATTTCAGAAACAGCTTTACAAATGCTATTTGTTATTTATATGCATTAGGATTAAGACAAATGGATACAATCTCAGAAAGTATAAGAAGCTTCTGCTATTTAAAGTGATTGTAAAGTGTATTTATTTTTTTCCAATAAAAATAACAAACATGTTATACTTACCTGCTCTGTGCAGTGGATTTGCACAGAGCAACCCGGACCCTCCTCTGTTCAGGTCCCTCTTCTGTGCTTCTAGCCCCTCCCTCCTGTTGAGTGCCACCACAGTAAGCGGCTTGCTATGGGGGCACCCGAGCCGAGTCACAGTTCCCCATGTCCATTCAGACACAGAGCCGCAGCTCGTTCCCGCCCCCTCTCTCTCCTGATTGGCTGACTGACAGCAGCGGGAGCCAATGGCGCCTCTGCTGTGTCTTAGCCAATCAGGAGGGAGAGTCTCGGACGGCTGAGACACTCGTGGACATCGTTGGAGAGAGATGGGGCTCAGGTAAATAGGGGGCAGTTGCACACAGAATGCATTAAGATAAAAAAAACTTTCTGACGTTAAAACTCTTAAATTCTTTGTGGCCGCCCACAGCGAGTAAAAAGACTTATGTTTCTGATATAATGTGCATACAAGTCATTCTGTGGAGAGACCAATACGTCACTACTTAACATTACCCATTTAATGCCAAGCCACCTATTTGTTTATTAGCAGTGACAATAAAATATATGCTTTATTGGGTCCTGCTGGCCTTGGGGTCTAAATTCTCTAAAGCGCTATTAAATCCTTGGTTGTTTTAAAAAAAAAAAAAAACTAAACATGTTCTTCTTACCTGCTCTGTGTAGTGGTTTTGCATAGAGCAGCCCAGCTCCTCCTCTTCTCGGGTCCCACGCCAGTGCTCCTGGCCCCTCCCTCCTTCCTGGGTGCCCCCACAGGAAGCAGCTTGCTGTGAGGGCAATCAAGCAGCCGTGCTCCCGAGCCACCACTGTGTGTGTCTATTCACACACGGAGCCACCGCATGGCTCCGTCCCCTGATTGTCTCACTGGCTGTGATTGACAGCAGCGGGGAGCCATTGACTCTTGTTGTCTAAAATGTAGCTTTGCTCTTAAGAATTTCATTGGGGGCGTATTCATTTTTGCAACATGGTCTTGAATGAGTTTGTTAAGAAAAATACTTTGTGTGTGCAAATGAACAAATCTTGGTTGCAATCAATGGCCCATATTTGTGGGAGTATTTTGTAGTACAGTGGAACCTCGGATTGCGAGTAACGCGGTTAACAAGCATTTCGCAATACGAGCACTGTATTTTTAAAAATCGTAACTCGGTTTCCGTGTGTTGTCTCGCAAAACGAGCATGATTCAGGTCAAAGCGTGTGCAGTACCGTGTTGGGCCTGAGGTTGGGGGGGGGGGGGGCCGAGTCGATTGCCGCCGTTTGGAAATGCACGGAAAGGCCCGAGGACAGCTCGGCAAACGGAGTGTTTCCAAGGTTTGCCGAGGTGTCCTCTGGCCTTTACGCCCGTTTCCGAGGCTCTCCGGCACCCCCCCCCCACCTCTGGCCGCATGCGGTATTGCATGCCATTGAAGTCAATGCACAACAAATTATTTTTGTTTCCATTGACTTCAATGGGGAAACTCGCTTTGATATGCGAGTACTTTGGATTACGAGCATTCTCTTGGAACGGATTATGCTTGTAATCCGAGGTTCCACTGTATAGTGTCCCATAGAGCTTGTGTATCTATAGGCAACACTTGTCCCATAGAGCTTGTGTATCTATAGGCAACACTTGTCCCATAGACCTTGTGTATCTATAGGCAACACTATCAGTAATATTTTATTCAATAAAGTGAGTGCTGAAACCATCGACTTAACTTATTTGTATAAAAGGACTGTTGAGGTCAGCCGTGTTGCTTGTGTTACGGTAATATTTACACATATTTGAGGGATTAAAGTTTTTTTTACATAATAAATCCACTGGGCATTTACTAAAAACAGTGGAATGGTGCATATATCACCCCTTGAGGTTGCTTACCCTGACAAAGCCCTTGTAGGCAGTCCCAATACCACGCTGTACATCCACTCCAAGTGGTCTCTTGGACTGTTCTGCTGGGATTGGACACACTTGAGGAGAACTGTCTTTACATGACACGTGACAAGAAAAGGGACACACTGGATAAAAAAAAAATAAAAAATAAAAAACGAAACATTAAATTGAATCCACATCTATAGGAATCTTCACCTCTCCATGCTGCATTCTCATCACATATAACAAGAGAACCAATACTGTGCACTCATCTCTTGCAGAGCTGGAGTCCTGGGTTCAGAGAGAAGTATGGCCAAAGCTCTTTTCATACTTCTCATGTGGGTCACAGGAGGGCACTTATTTTCGGCCCTACTGTGACCCAGATTCAGCCGACAGTGGGCTAAAGCCAATTAGCAGCTGACATCACAGAGCCACTCTAGACTCGGGAGGGATCAGACAATGTCAGGATCCACCCAGATGCCCAACCTCCCAGCATGCCGCTGCAAGCCTGAGCCAGTTGCTCCCTCTTCCTCTCCTGCCTGACTCCAGTGAGTGCTGGATGGGCAGAACACAGAGTGGTGACCGACACTGCTCCCCCTGCTCAGAGAGAACCATAGAACTGAGTGATTACCAGTTCTTAAGTTTAGAGCCAGCGGGTAACAGCTTGCCGCACTGGACTGATGCTGTAGCAGGTATGTACTGTATTTTTTGCGCAATAAGGCGCACCCCCCCCTAAAAAATGTGTGGAAATTTACCTGCGTCTTATGGCGCGAATACTGACCCGCCCCCCCCCCCCCCCCAGCTTCTATGTGGAGGAGGGAGGAGTAAAGGATGTGAGGTGCATCCTGGCAGGGGTATACCAAGGGCGAGCGGTCCGCCCCGGGTGCCAAAACATGGGGAGGTATCAGTGGTGTCGATATGGGGGTGCGCTCCGCACCCAGGTCAGGTGACATCCGCCAGAGGTGACACTATCCCAAGAGCGGCAAGAGCCCTGACTGCTCCATTTGGTAGGCTTTCATTTCCAGCCAGAACATCCCCCGGTGTTGTGGCCTGGTCTAGTCTGTCATTTCCTGCCCCTCCCACCAACAGCTGCTGCTGCAAACCGTGTCCCCAGTCCTTCAGACCTTCCT
Organism: Lithobates sylvaticus; assembly: GCA_028564925.1. NCBI lineage: Eukaryota > Metazoa > Chordata > Amphibia > Anura > Ranidae > Lithobates > Lithobates sylvaticus. The sequence goes on from CM053038.1 coordinate 62,528,765, forward strand.
AGCCGACGCCCCACCTGAGTGTATCTGAGGCCGAGAGCCAGCCAGTCGCCCACCAGGTGAGGGGGTTGTGGATTGCAATGGCAGTGCCCTCCACTGCCTGATGTGAGCTGGTTATCAGGGGGTGAGAGGTGTGGGCTGGCATGGTAGCCACCGCCCAGTCACCTGAGATGGTGTGAGAAAAGGCTGAAGGGGTGTTTGTGTCTGCCCTGCCACCCTGAGCTGATCTGGGAACTATACCATCCAGGTATAGTGTAGCTGAGCTGATCTGATAGGGGGGTTGGTATTGCTGTGTGTCCACCACCCACCTATAGTAGTAGTAGTATAATATAAAAATTTTTAGTGCACCATTTGGTTAAGAATATTTTTTTCTTGTTTTCCTCCTCTAAAACCTAGGTGCGCCTTATGGAGCGAAAATTGCAGGTATGTTTTTTATTTTTTTTATTTGCACACTTCACCTTTCAGGCATCACAGAGCTGTATTTGCACCACTTCCCTTTCCAAAAGGTAAACATACCAGTACAATCATTTGCCTGAGCAATTTGGCTTTAGAGTGTGCAGGTTTGTATGTACAGTTTGTACGCTATAGTCTAAAGCCAACAAGAGCAGGGAATGATGAGGTTCTATATCAAATTGCCATTTGTACAAATTGACATGTATTTAGCAATAATGAAGCAGGGGGGGGGGGGGGGGGGGATTATAATTACCTAGCTGAATGCTGCATCTGTCCTCCGCCGACTCCAACACTGAGAACTGAACAATCTAACACTGCCGATCGCTCAGTTCTCACAGCTCCCTGAGCAGAGAGCCGGTGACTGTTAGTCAACGGCTCTCTGCCCTGCCCCTCCAGTGCTCACTGGAGTGCTGGGCTGTGCAGGAGGCATTAGTGGCCAGATCAGGCTCTTGTGGCTCGCTGAGAGGCTGAGCCGGGTGCCGGTCCAGGCATATGGGCGGATCCTGACCATATGGTCGCGATCTTTCCCCAGCCTAGACCGGCTCTGTGACGTCAGCCCGCTGTCTGCTGAAAATGGGTCACAGGAGTGCAGAATGAACTGCACTCCTGTTATCCTGAGGATAACAGGAGTGCAGTTCATTCTGCACTACTTCTTTCATTTGTATTTTAAACTGAATGGGTTGCTTTACAAGGAGAGGGTTCACATAAACTTTAACTAGGTTTCAAGGTTAGACACTTGGCTATGATGTGCAGTAGAGGCTGCAGGTGAAGAACAGGGGAGCAGAAGCAGCAATTATAGAACCTCCTCATCAAGGGCCAGTTCACACCACATGCAGTCCAATGGAAAGTAGGTTATACGATTTCCAATGGCATAGCTCACACTAGTGCTTGCAGTTCCAGTGCTTTCCATAAAAAAAAAATAAAAAAAAAAATAAAAAGTAGAACATGCTGCATTTTTCCTGCACTGGACTATACTGGAACGCTGTATAAAAAAATGCAGCGGAACGCACCTAAACGCACCAAACACACACATGTCCTTATTTAAGGTTAAGAAAACAAAAAAAGGAGGGGGGGGTGCACTGAACTGCATCAAAAACGCACTGGAACGCAACAAAAACATGCATGCAGAAAAGCATCTGGAACCAGTGGCGGCTGGTGCTCAAAATGTTTCCCATCAAACGCTGCCACTGTGCCCATCAAATTCCGCCAGTCTGCCCATCATATGCCGACACCCTGCTCATGCTCACCCCCCCCCCCCCCAAACAGGGCTCACTGACCTGCCTCCAGATTGGTGGGGAGGCAATGCGGTGTGAAAATAGTGAATATTCATTCGCTATGGTCACACAATTAGGTGGGATCAGGGCGCACTCTCTGCGCCCCGTGCCCACCCTTTTTTGAAGCCTATTAGAGCGCCTCTGGCTCTAATCAGGTGCTTCAAAAAAAAATACACCCCCTCTATACAAGTCCATGCATCCGGCATCCTGAAAGGGGCCGGGCGCATGGATAGGGAGGCGGTAGCAGGGATAGGGGGGGAGGGGGGGGTGGCACTGTCTGGAACGCATCCAGACTGTGTTTCTATGGTGTGAACTGGCCCTAAGAACAAACAAGGAAACCAATTACAAATCTAAATAAACTTAACAAAAAATATGCAAGTGCAGAACACCACTAGCAATCATTTCTAACCATTTAGACACAGCGACACTTCTGAAATGCCCATAATTATATGGATTTCGATAATAAAAATTACAAACCTTCGCAGGCGTAGCCTTGCCGTAAAATCCCGACCATGAGCGAGGTACAGTGGGAACACTGAGTGGGGCTTGTGAAAGTCTTTATCGCTAGCTGATGAGCCTTGGGCTGGAAAGAAAAAAAACATAACACACACATAATCATAGTATAGCATTATAGCAAAAAGTAAAAAAATATAGCTTTTTTTTCAAAATTGGCGCTTTTTTTGTTTATAGCGCAAAAAAAAGAAAAAAAAAATGCAGAGCTGATAAAATACCACCAAAAGAAAGCTCAATTTGTGGGGAAAAAGGACGTAAATGTTGTTTGGGTGCAACGTCGCACGACCGCGCAATTGTCAGTTAAAGCGATGCAGTGCCGAATCACAAAAAGTGCTCTGGTCAGGAAGGGGGTAAAATCTTCCGGGATTGAAGCGGTTAAATTGGCCGGCCCATATTGGAAATACGGGTAGACAACTATCCTTAAAGTCTGCAGGAGAGCTGCATTGCACCCGCCATTTGCTGGTGGTGGGTGCAATGCTCTGCTGGCTCCTCAAAAAAAAATTATAAATGCACTTTTTTTTACCTGAAAAATAAAAAAAAATGTGCATTTATTGTTTTTTAATAGGTGAACATTTAAAGTGAACCTGTGGTTTTAGCCCCTGTGACAGAGTATCTAAGTGATAAAAGTGCTTTGCACACATTATTAAATGACTGAAAGTTTAATATAGCGTGTGAGAAACCACGTAAGAGCCGTGTTCTGACATGAACAGGGACACAATTCTATAGAACTTCCTGTTTCCCGGACAGAAGAGTGCTGACTCTACAGCGGGACAGGAAGTGGGGCTGGACACACAAGCACCTCTATTGTGATAGAATGGAAGTCGCTGGTCTCCTGACACCGGGTGAGAACATTTTTATGGCACACCACAGAAGATCTGTACTCCAAATCAGCTGACTACAAGATATTTAAAAGCACTGATAAGTAAAAGGTAGTATTGCTACCGCCACATCTCTAAGGCCCCTTTCACACCAGGGCGTTTTTCATGCGGTACAGCGCTAAAAATAGCGCCTGTTCACCGCCTGAAAAAAATCCGGCCCCTTTAACTCCAGTGTGAAAGCCGGCGGGCTGTCACACTGGATCGGTGCGCTAGCAGGACGGGAAAAAAAGTCCTGCTAGCAGCATCTTTGGAGCGGTATAGGAGCGGTGTGTTCACCGCTCCTATACCGCTCCTTCCCATTGATTTGAATGGGAAACCGCGGGAAAACCGCGGCGATACAGCCGCAAAGCGCCGCTACGGCAGCACTCTGCGGGGGTGTTTAACCCTTTTTCGTCCGCTCGCGGGGGGTAAAACCGCACCGCGAGCGGCCGAATACCGCGGTTAAAATGACGGTAAAGCAGCGCTAAATATTTAGCACTGCTTTACCGTCACCGCGGCTCCCGCCCCAGTGTGAAAGGGGCCTTAAAGTATATGTAAACGATAGAACAAAAATGTCATCTATTGCAGCTTAGCAGTCCTTTGATGTGCCTGCATACAATCTCTTTTGTAAACACCCCCCCTTATTTTTGCCTAGTGATCCTGCCAGTAACACACGTTCTGTTCTGGGGTGACATGGAGAAGCAGTATTGCTGCCTTAGGTCAGAACTACAGAACTGCTCTCCCTCTTCATTACATAGGGAGGGAGGAGGGTGTGTTTAGTTCCAAAATTCAGAAAGGCTTAGGCTCAATGCACACTGAAGCTCAAAAAGCTTTTTCTGGACGCCAGATTGCTGGCAGAAAAAGCTGGTTGAAAAAATGTGCTTTTAACCGAATTTTGTACTAGCGTTTGAGCGTTTTATTGCGTTAGCGTTTATGGGCGTTTTTTATAAAAATACACAGAGGACACTCCAAAAATCCCACAATGTATTCCAAACTCCCACAATGCATTGAAAAAAATAGAACGCTGAACGCTAATTAACGAGCGTTTATCATCGTTTGGCGGTGAAAAACGGCACTTTGAACGCGAATTTCTGGCGTTCAGAAAAAAGCCCATAAACTCCACTGCTCATTAAAGCTAAAAAATGTCCATGTGTGCATGGACACATAGGCTAACATAGAGTGGAGTTTATGGGCTTTTTTTTTTAAAAAAAAAAAAAAACGCCCAAACTCCAATAAACTGCAGTTTATGAGCTTCAGTATGCATGGAGCCTAATAAATATTGCCGAAAGGACGTCCATGGTCATACCGGGCACCTGCAGACATCATCCGGGTATAAAAATTTTCAGCCGGTGATTCCCGTTCCAGCAGAAGTGATTACAGTGGCTAAACAGCCGCTCGGAAATACTTGGGGACAGCTCGGCTGAACTCGGAAACCCTCAGAAAGGCTCGGAAACACTCTGGAATGGAGTATTTCCGAATGGCTCCAAACCGTTCCAAGTGTCACTCACGCCCCCGCACCTCTGGCCAAATGCGGTACTGCACACCCCATTGGCTTGAATCCTGCTTGTTTTGCGTGACAACACTCGCAAACCGAGTCAGATTTTTTTAAAAAGTTGCTCGTCTTTCAAAACGCTCGTTAACTGCGTAAACCAAGGTTCAACTGTAGTGTACGATCGGTGCTTTGGAGGCCAGAAGAGAGAAGAGAAGTTAATAAGTTAAAAAACAAAACTTGCCCCTTCGGTCCCACAATATGCTCACACCTCGCCCCTTCGGTCCCCCAATATGCTCACCTCGCCCCTTCGGTCCCACAATATGTTCACCTCGCCCCTTCGGTCCCACAATATGTTCACCTCGCCCCTTCGGTCCCACAATACGCTCACCTCGCCCCTTCGGTCCCACAATAGGCTCACCTCGCCCCTTCGGTCCCACAATATGCTCACCTCGCCCCTTCGGTCCCACAATAGGCTCACCTCGCCCCTTCGGTCCCACAATAGGCTCAGCTCGCCCCTTCGGTCCCACAATATGCTCACCTCGCCCCTTCGGTCCCACAATAGGCTCACCTCGCCCCTTCGGTCCCACAATATGCTCACCTCGCCCCTTCGGTCCCACAATAGGCTCACCTCGCCCCTTCGGTCCCACAATATGCTCACCTCGCCCCTTCGGTCCCACAATATGCTCACCTCGCCCCTCCGGTCCCACAATATGCTCACCTCGCCCCTCCGGTCCCACAATATGTTCACCTCGCCCCTTCGGTCCCACAATATACTCACCTCGCCCCTTCGGTCCCACAATATGCTCACCTCGCCCCTTCGGTCCCACAATATGCTCACCTCGCCCCTTCGGTCCCACAATATGCTCACCTCGCCCCTTCGGTCCCACAATATGTTCACCTCGCCCCTTCGGTCCCACAATAGGCTCACCTCGCCCCTTCGGTCCCACAATATGCTCACCTCGCCCCTTCGCTCCCACAATATGTTCACCTCGCCCCTTCGGTCCCACAATATGTTCACCTCGCCCCTTCGGTCCCACAATATGCTCACCTCGCCCCTTCGGTCCCACAATATGCTCACCTCGCCCCTTCGGTCCCACAATATGCTCACCTCGTCCCCTTGCATCCCCCAATATGTTCACCTTGCCCCTACCTCTCCCACATCAACAACTTGCACTTCTCAAGATGTGCCAAAGGCCTCTGCTGGGTCCTGAAAACCCAGGCGGGGGCCTTTGGCACATCTGCACACAAGGTGTTTTCTTTGGCGCATGCATTCATAACGCACGCAGATATCTGGAACCTTGATACCTGCAACATCGGCTTCAGCACTTCTGGTCAATGTTATACTGATAGGATGGTCCCCAGATGGGTAGTATTTATCTTTCAATAGTAAATGCATCCAGTGACTCTTCTGAAGACCACTTACCTTGGGAATAGAAATGGAAATTGGTGTAAAAGTTGGAGAGGGAGCAGGGGGTGTCCGGGGTTGAGTCCGCACAGATTCCTACATAACGAGAGACACAGTTTACAACGCTGTTCAGTCATAGTTAAATATACGACTGGGACAAAGCTTTCTACACCTGGGATTTAAAGAGGGAGTCCGGCGAAATTTTTTTTTTTTTTTAAAGTCAGCAGCTACAAATACTGCAGCTGCTGGCTTTTAAAATATGGACACTTACCCGTCCAGCGCGCCGGCGATGTCGGCACCCGAAAGCCGATCGGACTCGGGGTGCTGCCGCCGCCATCTTCGGTATGGGAATCAAAAAGTGAAGCCTTGAGGCTTCACTTCCTGGTTCCCTACTGCGCATGCGCAAGTCGCGCTGCGCAATAGGGACGCTCCCTGCTGTCTCTGGGATCCGTGTGTTTCCCAGCAGACAGCGGGGGCAGGAAGTGGCGTAATTACCCGCAGATTCTGCGGATATCTATGCCCGGAAGTGGGTGCAGATACCTGGATTATCTGTACCCCCTCCCCCCTGAAAAGGTGCCAAATGTTATGTCACTATGGAGCAAAATCTCTGCAACAACTGTGCGATGTTATGTCACTATAGAGCAAAATCTCTGAGGAACGTTTCCAACACCTTGTTGTATCTCTGCCACGAAGAATGAAGGCAAAAGGGGGTCCAACCCGGTACTAGCAAGGTGTACCTAATAAAGTGTCTGGTGAATGTATATACGGCTATAGATAGGGTAGAAGTGCAAACCTGCTGCATTACACTAAAGCAGAAATATGCAATTAGCGGACCTCCAGCTGTTGCAGAACTACAAGTCCCATGAGGCATTGCAAGACTGACAGCCACAAGAATGACCCCTGAGGCAGAAGCATGATGGGACTTGTAGTTTTGCAACAGCTGGAGGTCCGCTAATTGCATATCCCTGCACTAAAGGAACAAAACACAGGATTGATTTGAGGATGTACTCGGAGAATGACAGAAAACTGACAAAACAAATGCAGAATCTTTAGTACATACTCTATGCCAGGGATCTGCAATTAGCGGACCTCCAGCTGTTGCAAAACTACAAGTCCCATCATGCCTCTGGGTGTCATGCTTGTGGCTGTCAGTCTTGCTATGCCTTATGGGAGTTGTAGTTCTGCAACAGCTGGAGGTCTACTAAATTGCATATCCCTGCTCTATGCAGACAAAGAAGCAAAGTTCTGCTTCATCTTGGGACAACACACAAAATCTTACCTCCTGCTGGTCTGATACTGTCGGGACAGAGAGGGATGGTGAAATATCAGGTTTGGGTGTGGAGACCTCCTGATCGCTGATCATACTCGACTGCAACAGAAAAGACAAATGATGAACAGAGCTGCAAGACTATAGAGAACAGGACTGCAGCCATTGAAATGGTAACACTGCTGCATGTATTTATCATTGGACGGTCTGTGTGTAAAGGGTGGAGGAGAGGCACAGGTAAGAGAGACTGGCACCTGCCCACTTAGAGAAGAATGACCAGGGCTTCTGATAGTCCACTGCCCTAGCAAGGTATACCAAGTGATCTACGCTCTCTAGTGCCCCCTTGTGAGAGTCTGCCCTGAGTAAGCTCCACTGTTGGATGCAAGCACAGGTGACTGGCTGCTCTGGTATAGGCATCGTCATATGGGGGCTCACACCCCAACATACCCAAAAGACCCACCCCACTAGAGCAACCGAGTGAAAGTCCAGAGAGCAAAGGGCAGAGGCAAAGGGCAGAGGCAAAGGGCAGAGGCAAAGGGCAGAGGCAAAGGGCAGAGGCAAAGGGCAGAGGCAAAGGGCAGAGGCAAAGGGCAGAGGCAAAGGGCAGAGGCAAAGGGCAGAGGCAAAGGGCAGAGGCAAAGGGCAGAGGCAAAGGGCAGAGGCAAAGGGCAGAGGCAAAGGGCAGAGGCAAAGGGCAGAGAGCAAAGGGCAGAGGCAAAGGGCAGAGGCAAAGGGCAGAGGCAAAGGGCAGAGGCAAAGGGCAGAGGCAAAGGGCAGAGGCAAAGGGCAGAGGCAAAGGGGAGAGGCAAAGGGGAGAGGCAAAGGGGAGAGGCAAAGGGGAGAGGCAAAGGGGAGAGGCAAAGGGGAGAGGCAGTGTGCATGGTACACATACCTTGCTGGGGGTGTCTAACACTTGTGGAGTTTTATTCCTTAGCACATGAACATGTGAATGCAAAGCCCTTCTTATCCGTTGCAATTACACTATATTACCAAAAGTATTGGGACACCTGCCTTTACATGAACTTTAATAGCGTCTTAGTCCGTAGGGTTCAATATTGAGTTGGCCCACCCTTTGCAGCTATAACAGCTTCAACTCTTCTGGGAAGGCCGTCCACAAGGTTTAGGAGTGTGTCTGTGGGAATGTGTGACCATTCTCTTATGCCGCGTACACACGGTCGGATTTTCCAATAGGAAATGTTGGATGTGAGCTTGTTGTCGGAAAGTCTGACCGTGTGTACGCTCCATCGGACATTTGCTGTCAGACTTTCTGCCAACAAATGTTTAACAGGTTCTCAAATTTTCCGCCAACAAAACTTTGTCGGATCGTGTGTACACAAGTCCGTCGCACAAAAGTTCACGCATGCTCTGAATCAAGCAGAAGGCGCCACACTGGCTATTGAACTTCCTTTTTCTCGGCTCGTTGTACATGTTGTACGTCACCATGTTCCGAATTGTTGGCCAACATTTGTGTGACCGTTTGTATGCAAGACAAGTTTGAGCCAACACCCTTCGAAACAGAAATCCACAGTTTTGTTGGTGGAAAGTCTGATCATGTGTACAGGGCATTAGAATCGCATTTGAAGCAAGAAGGCCTGGCTCGCAGTCTCCGCTCCAATTCATCCCAAAAGTGTTCTATGGGGTTGAGGTCAGGACTCTGTGCAGGGCAGTAAAGTTCCTCTACTCCAAACTCGCTCATCCATGTCTTTATGGACTTTGCTTTGTGGTGCGCAGTCATGTTGGAACAGGAAGGGACCATCCCCAAACTGTTCCCACAAAGTTGGTAGCATGAAATTTGCCAAATTGTCTTGGTATGCCGACACCTTAATGCCCCGTACACACGGTCGGAAAATCTGACCACAAAATCCATCGTATTTTTTCCGACGGATTTTGTCAGACACTGGTGTTGCGTACACACGGTCGGACAAAGTTGTCGGAAAATCCGATCATTCTGAACATGGTGACGTTTGTTGCGTACGACGGGACTACGTAGAGGCTAGTAGCCAATAGCTTTGGTCTTGTAATGTGATCTGAGCATGCGTGGCACTTTGTCCGTCAGAATTCGCTACACACGATCGGAAAAAGTCCGATAGGACTTTGTTGTCGGAAAATTTGAGAGCAGGAGATAAAACTTTGTCCGTCGGTAAATCCGACGGAAAAAGTCCGATGGAGCCCACACACGGTCGGAATTTCCGACAACATTGTCCGATAGGACATTTTCCGTCGGAAAATCCGACCGCGTGTACGGGGCATAAGAGTTACCTTCACTGGAACTAAGGGGCCAAGCCCAACCCCTGAAAAACAACCCCCACACCATAATCCCCCCTTCCACCAAATGATTTGGACCAGTGCACAAAGCAAGGTCCATAAAGACATGGATGAGCGAGTCTGGGGTGGAGGAACTTGACTGGCCTGCACAGAGTCCTGATCTCAACCTGATCGAACACCTTTGGGATGAATTAGAGCGGAGGCTGCGAGCCAGGGCTTCTCATCCAACATCAGTACTGACCTCACAAATGCTCTTCTAGAAGAATGGTCAAACATTCCCATAGACACACTCCTAAACCTTGTGGACGGCCTTCCCAGAAGAGTTGAAGCTGTTATAGCTGCAAAGGGTGGGGCCAACTCAATATTGAACCCTGCGATGCCATAAAAGTTCATGTGCGTGTAAAGGCAGGTGTCCCAATACTTTTGGTAATGTAGTGTATCTTTAAAGTAGAAGTTCACCTTTACAGAAAACCTGTAAGGTGACCTCACACTGGAAAACTAAATCAAAATTTGCTGCCAAATTTAACACTGGAGGAGAGAAAACCAGGAGGATTTCAAATCTCCGGACCAGTAAAGTGATGTTGCGGTCCCTGACAGAGCAGGATTGTGGGACTACAGTACAGCAGAACCAAGGGGGGGTGGGGAGAGGTCCAGTGTAAGGTCATCTTACAGATTTTCTGTAAGACCCCTTTCACACTGGGCGTATTACAGGCGTTTTAGCGTTAAAAAAAGCGCCTGTAAAGCGCCTGAAAGAAGTTGCAACTGCAATCCCAATGTGAAAGCCCGAGTGCTTCCACACTGAGACCCCTTTCTCACTATGGCATTTTTCAGGCGCTTTAGCGTTAAAATAACCGCCTGAAAGAAGCTGCAACTGCAATCCCAATGTGAAAGCCCTGCGCTGGCGGGGCGTCAGAAAAAGTCCTGCAAGCAGCTTCTTTGCAGCGCTTTTGGAGCGGTGAATACACGGCTCCTAAAGTGCCTTTTCCCATTGAAATCAATGGGAAGCGCCTGAAAAACGCCTGAAAAGTGCTTGTAGCAGCAGCGCTTTGTGGGCGCTTTTAACCCTTTTTTGGCCACTAGCAGGGGTTAAAAGCACCCCACTAGCGCTCGAAAAGCGCTGGTAAAGTGTCGCTAGTTTAAGCGGCGCTTTACGAGCGTTTTTCGGGCGCTGGCCGTGTGAAAGGGCTCTTAAAGTACTTGAGTTTTCACATTGGGATTGCAGATGAGGCTTCTTTCAAGCGTTTTACAGGCGCTTTTTTTAACGCTAAAGCGCCTGAAAAACGCCCCAGTGTGAAAGGTGAACTTACACTTTAAACATTTGCCTTCACCACACTAATGAAATGTCACCCCGACATACCATAGGTGCTGGAAATGTGCAGCAGACAGCAGTTCTAGTGAGACGTGCTCAGATGAAGAAATATACGGTGTCATGCCCTAATGCAGGGGTCTCAAACTGGCGCCCCTCCAGCTGTTTGCGAAACTACAAGTCCCATGAGGCATTGCGAGGCTGACAAGTTACAAGCATGACACACAGGCAGAGGCATGATGGGACTTGTAGTTTTGCAAAAGCTGGAGGGCCGCCACTTTGAGACCCCTCCCCCAAGGCTTGCTTGGATAATTAAAAAGATTCAATGTTTAAAGGACAGTATAGGATGAAACACTTGCTGGAGTTGTGAATTTAAAAAAAGAGAAGATAAAAGTTAGAGAGAGATACAAAAGACAACTAATAATTGTAACATTAGTGAAGTGGCCACTATTTAATAAGAGCACAAAGAGCAAAATGGATGCAGTAACCCAGGCTGGGAGGGCACAGAATGCCAACACCTTGTTGTATCAGCGGGTCTGGCTTCGAAAGGGGGGGCGGGGGGCCGAGTTCCCTTCTACCGCACGGCACCATCAAGAGTGAAAACATTCCCCCGAGTGAAAGATTTCTTAGGCCGGCCACACAAGCACAGATCCATTTCTGATGATTGTAAGAAATTGGGACTGATTCTAGGAAAATTTAGAAGTGCTACTTCTTCTTGGGTAGCGCCAAGGATCAATTTTCAGTCCAACTCAATCGACCAAAGCGCGATTGGGTGACTTAGAAAATGTTGTTGGTCAATCAATATCTAGTTGATGAAGCCCATTCATTACATGCAGAGCCAATACTGATCACATGCAGGAGACCCGGCCGAGGTTCCCAGCAATTGGCTGCGGACGACAGACGTCTGCATCCAGGGCCAATCACAGGTAATTGCTCCATGCAGCTCAATCACTTAAAGCGGAACTAAACCCATCAATTTAATGGGTTTAAAAGTCTTATGTAATCTTCCTGAACAGTGGTCTCCAAACTGCGGCCCTGGGGCCGGATGTGGCCCTTTGCTTGCCTTTATCCGGCACTTGAGGCCATATTCCTGCCAATGACACCAACAATGGGGTACTATTCCTCCCACTTACACCAATGATGGGGCACTAGTCCTCCCACTGTCACCACTGACGGGGCACTATTCCTCCCACTGTCACCACTGATGGGGCACTATTCCTCCCACTGTCACCACTGACGGGGCACTATTCCTCCCACTGTCACCACTGACGGGGCACTATTCCTCCCACTGTCACCACTGATGGGGCACTATTCCTCCCACTGTCACCACTGACGGGGCACTATTCCTCCCACTGTCACCAATTATGGGGCACTATTCCTCCCACTGTCACCACTGACGGGGCACTATTCCTCCCACTGTCACCACTGACGGGGCACTATTCCTCCCACTGTCACCACTGACGGGGCACTATTCCTCCCACTGTCACCACTGATGGGGCACTATTCCTCCCACCGTCACCACTGACGGGGCACTATTCCTCCCACTGTCACCAATGATGGGCACTATTCCTCCCACTATCACCAATGATGGGGCACTATTCCTCCCACCATCACCAATGACGGGGCACCATTCCTCCCACTGATCACCAATGATGGGGCACCATTCCTCCCACCGTCACCAATGACGGGGCACCATTCCTCCCACCAATGACGGGGCACCATTCCTCCCACCAATGACGGGGCACCATTCCTCCCACCAATGACGGGGCACCATTCCTCCCACCAATGACGGGGCACCATTCCTCCCACCAATGACGGGGCACCATTCCTCCCACCAATAACGGGGCACCATTCCTCCCACCAATGACGGGGCACCATTCCTCCGATTGACCAAAAAAGGGGCACTATTCCTCCAACACCACTGGACATTGTTTACTACCACTGGGCACAGTTTGGCCCCCCTGAAGTCTGAGGGACAGTAAACTGGCCTTGTCTTTAGAAAGTTTGGAGACCCCTGCTCCTGATCATCAGGTCATGTTCTTGTTATACGTTTTGCGTTACGTCCTCACTGGTATTCCTATACGGCTCGTACAACCCCTGTGTGGTTATGTTTTGCTCTAACTCGGACTTTAGCACAACTCAATACTCACTGCATCTGTCAGAATTAAATTGATACTAAAGTCTTTTTTTTTTTCCTTTAAAAATAATAAACATGTTATACTTACCTGTTCTGTGCAACGGATTTGCACAGAGCAGCCCTGATCCTCCTCTTCTCTGGTCCCTCTTCAGAGCTCCTAACCCCTCCCTCCTGCCGAGTTCTCCCACAGCAAGCAACCTGAGACAAGTCGCAGCTCTATGTGTCCATTCAGACATGGAGCCCCCCCTCTCTCCTGATAGGCTCACTGACTTTGATTGACAGCAGTGTGAGTCAATGGCGTCGCTGCTGTGTCTTAGCCAATCAGGAGGGAGAGATGGCCGAGGCACTCGTGCACATCGCTGGATAGAGATACGGCTCAGGGTAAGTATTAGGGGGGCTGCTGAACACAGAAGGCTTTTTATCTATAAGGTAAAAAAAAAAACTTCTGCCTTTATAACCACTAACTTTTGTATGTGCTATACGGATTTTAGCCAATAAAAAGCATTTGTATTCCCAGCATGCCAGGATTGCCAACGGTCACATTTTGCTTGTGTTCTCAACAAATTGCCAAACCATCCAATGGCTGGTGTCATAACTGATCACATGTGCAGCATTATGGCAACTGCAGATCAAAGAGGCCAAGATGGCGGCTTCCTTGGCTGAAAAGGATAGGAGAGTTTAGTTCCACTTTAATCATTCTCCAGAAAATCAGCTTTGGTTTGGTCATCTTAAAGTGAAACTAGATGACTTCATGTTGGTGCCTTTTGCAGGTATAGCTGGATGTAAAACATTAAAAAATAAGTGTCTGTACTGTTGAAAACCGAATAATACACCGTCTCACCCTGCTCTGCACATGCTCAGTTGCTTTCCATTTTCAGGCTCTGATAAGTTTGTATCTGCTGACAGCCTTAAAGCGGAGGTCCACCCAAAAGGGGAAGCTCCACTTGTCTGCCCCTCTCCCCCCCCCCCCCCCCCGCGCCATTTGGCACCTTTTGGGGGGTGACCCGGAAGTTCAGCCCTCCTTCTGCACCCCCCAGTCATGCCATTCACAGAGCGCAGCGCGATTTGGGCATGCGCAGTAGGAAACTGTAAAGCCGCAAGGCTTCACTGCAGGTTTCCCTTAGCCAAGATGGTGGCGCCAGCACCTGAGAGCCAATTCAAGAATCGGCTCGGGTGAGGACACCGCTGGATTGCTGGACAGGTAAGAGTCCTAATAGTAAAAGTCAGCAGCTACAGTATTTGTAGCAGCTGACAAAGTGGAGTTCTGCCTTTTTTTTTTTTTTTTTTTTTTTTTACTGCATCTGCTGACTTTTAAAATATGGACTTACCTGTCCAGGGCGCCAGCGATGTCGGCACCCGAAGCCGATCTCTCCCTCGCCTCTCGGGTGCTGCCGCCGCCATCTTCCTTAAGGGAATCAGGAAGTGAAGCCTTTGCGGCTTCACTCCCCCCTGGTTCTCTACTGCGCATGCATGACTCGTGCTGCTCGTTTACACTGGTCCCTGCTGTCTCCTGGGAACCGTGTGTCTCCAAGAAAACACCAAGGGGGGAGGGGGGCTGGGGAGAAGTGGCGTAGATACCAGTGAGTGGCTCGGGTATCTATCCCAGAAGTGGGAGCAAAATACCTGTATTAGGCAGGTATCTGCTCCCCCCTGAAAGGTGCCAAATGTGACACCGGAGGGGGCATCCGAAAAGTGGAAGTGGAACTCCGCTTTAATTTTTAGAGGGGGGCGGAACTCTGCTTAAGGCCACACTTATACGACTTGTCCCACCATTTGAGACTGCAAAGTAGCATGACAAGTCGTTCCCCATAATTTCCAATGACAGCCATTCATATTAGTACCACTTCAAGTCGTTCCGACTTCAAAGTAGTCCCTGCACTACTTTGGTCCGGTTTTGATGCCACTTACACAGGCATTCCTTAAAATCGCGGCAAAAATCGCGCGACTTTGAAGTCGCACAAGTGTGAAAGGGGCCTTAAAGCGGAATTAAACCCTCTCATCATTTACAGCCAAGAAAGCTGCTTCTGTTTGATCAGTGCTGCACATGTGATCAGTTATGACACCGACCACTTGATGGTTTGACAGTTGAGGACACAAGCAAATGTGACAGCAATTCCAGGAATGTAACTTTTTTTAAATCGATTGGTTTAGTTATATTTTCCGATTTACTACTGGGGCTATGGGATTCAACAACATGGTGGCCTCCAGCAAGAAGAACCAGGAACAGTGCTGGAGGCAGTTTACAGCATACACTAATTTTGGTGATTGTAAATGTGGAATGCAAGTTCCTTTCTAAAGAACATTATTATTTATCAAGTTGTTCTGAGTAAAGTTCCGCTTTAACTGAAGTGAGAGCTTACAGCAATTACAAGCAGCAGGCTGTGGACCACGGCGCCCATTTTGGAGGTAAACCGCTTAATCGGATGCTTGCACTCTTGAAGGTCAGATAAGGATCTGTACTACCAACCATTGGGGTCATGGAAGGAGACTGGGAAAGCAGTCTATAGGTATAAATAAAACACGGTGCAGCTACAGATATAAGTGGCATATACAGTAGTTCCCAGAAGCATGGCATGCAGTTCATATAGCAAACAACTAATATCTGGGCAAACAGTGTAAATTCACAAGTGAGGATCCACCTATCGCAGACCAATATTTCACAGTACTAAAAAAACAAAAAACAAAGAAGGGTGACTGCTGATTGGCTGCTACGAGTTAGAGCACTCTGCACTTTGCTTTATTAAATACAGGCCCATAAGGTTGTGGGGTTATAGACTATTAGGTGGTGACTAGGTTAAAAGTGCCCGATTTTAAGATGGTCACAAAAGCTGTGAGTAGACTTACATCTTCCCAATAGGCTAGGAGAGAGGACGTGGACGAGGTAGACATTGGTTCCTTGTGGTGACAAACATGAGGGACACAAAAATCAGCACTATGTACCCAGAAATTCACAATTTTCAGAGTAATGGGCACAGCAAATCATTAAGAACTGGCTGGTCGGCTCTTTCTAACACCTCAAAACAGGACAGAAATAAAAGCTGTAAAAAGACTTGGAGGACTACCTAGAAGATACAGCTCCAGGTCATCACCAGAGAGGAACAGAAGAAGCCAGAACTTTGTATTACAGGTCAGCTTCTCACAAATCACCACAAACAATGCTAAAGTAATGGATGATTAGACACAAGCTAAATATTAACAAAAGAAAAATATAATAATAGAGATCCTGAATCCCAAAATTAAAGCAGAACTTCAGTTCAAAATGGTTCTGCTCTTTCTATTCCCTCACATCCGATCAGATCGCCTAGGAAGGTCGACCCCCCGCTGCCCACAGCCTCCTGGGACACTTCACAGGTCCCAGGAGGCTGCGGGGCAATTCCCAAAACGCAGTGCGGCTCGCACATACGTGTTGAGCAGCCACAAGGAGTCACAGCCTGCTTCCCAAAGTCCGGTACAGAACCAGTCCAGGTGAGGACAGAGCTGGATCCCTGGACAGGTAAGTGTCCTTTTTAATAAAAGTCAGTAGCCACATTCGTACCTGCAGACTTTTTTTTCGCAAATAACTGAAGATTCTCCTTAATTGTTTGCTTTAGAAACAGTACAATCATTTTTCTGTATTAACCATAAATGTAGAAAAAAAATGTAGGCCAGTCCAGGATAACCCCTTCTATTACCAGTATGCCTCAGTTTTGTAGCAAAGCAGTACCAAGAGAATGATCATGAACACATATGTGTAGGACCTATGCCCTTTAATGCAAGGGTCCCCAACCCCAGAGCCAAGGACCAGTCTGTGGCCCGCTGATGACTGGGCTTACATAGCAGGAGGTGAGCAGAGACCGCAAACCCAGAAAGCGCTATCACGGACCATGGTCGCTGCTCACCTCGTGCTGTGCGGCCATGTGTGTCTCTCTCTCCCTCCTCATTGGCGGAAACAGTGGCGTCATTGGCTCCAGCTGCTGTCAACGTCTGTGAGCCAACGGAGGAGAGAGAGGGGGTGGGGTGGGGCTGAGCCACGGTTCCCTGTCTGAATGGACACACAGAGCCGCGGCTCTTGGCTCAGGTGCCCCCAGAGCAAGCTACTTGCTACGGGGGCTCGTGGCAGGAGGGAGGGGCCAGGAGAGCCAACGAGTGACCCGAGAAGAGGAGGATCTGGGCTGCTCTGTGCAAAACAATTACACAGAGCAGGTAAGTAGACTTTAATATAACTTTAAAGAATGTAAAATGCCATGGTGTACTTATACCTGAGGCAGCAAAGCTTCAAGCTTCAGCCCAGGTTCACATTGATGCGATTTGACATATTAAATCGGCGGCTATTGCCAGCAATGGCAACGTCCAGATCGGTGCAAAGCCGACTTTGCGTTGCCGCACCAATTCCCAAATGTAGTTTCTGTACTACTTGGCGACTTCAGGTGCGATTTCAATAGACATCTGTGCAGGAACCCCCACAGATGGCTCTGAAATCGCCCCCTGAAGTTGGACTGACATGCGGGTATGAAATTGTGAGACTTCAGCTAAACGCACACAATTTCATTCCCGCAGCAGTGTGAACCTACACTTACAGCCAGTTTCCTACTGTGCATACGTGAGTTGCGCCGCAATTTCTGAATGGTCCTGCTGTCTTCCGAGACTTGTGTGTCCCCCAGAAAGCTACCGGGGGGGGGGGGGGGGGGGGGGGGGGGAGAGATGAGAAGGAGGGGGTCGGACATACTTGAAGATTTCCACAGCGATCTTATGAGGAGGTGGGAGCCGGTATCTGTCAAAACCAGGTACCCGCTTCCCCCTCTCCCCAAAAAATTGGCAAATGCGGCAGAGGAGGGGGGGGTTGGGGGGGGGGGGTGCGAACAAGCAGAGCTTCCCCTCCTGGGTGGGGCTCTGCTGCAAACTGCATTAAAACGAGAGGAGCAGAAGGGTGCAATCTTTGTGTCGCACTATTAAGCAAGAAGTATTCTTAAATAAGCAAATATGGTAGCACCCATGCATATATACCATTATAGAAAGTCTCACCTAAACACTAAGCAGACAAAAGTGAAAATTGAACTTCTCAAATGGAATGTTTTTAAAAACACAAGGTGAGGTAGCAATATGGAACATGATTCCATGAAACTGAAGACTGCTAAATACTTACTCTCAGGTCATGTGGAAGGGGAGACGTGTTAAAGTAATCAAATATGGAATCGTGGAAATCAGTCAGCTTCAGCCCTAAGAGGAAACAGAAAAAAAAAATCTAATCAAATGTTCTATTAAAATAAAGAAGAAACGTTGGCATTGATTTCTGCATTTTGCCGAGTTGAATAACCAGGAGTTGTGTTCTCTTCCTACTCCCCTTACAGTCGTCTGATATGCCCCCGCATTAAAATTTTTAATTAAAGCTTAACCCCAGGCAGATATTAAATACACAGATGAATGCAATTGTGGATCTATCAAACATCAGTGTATGTAATTGCAATGCAGCTAGTGTAGGTTACTAGAATTTAAAGGGAAACCAAAAGGTTCCTTTTTTTCTTTCTTCTAAAATAACAAACATGTCATACTTACAGTTGGTTTTGCACAGAGTTGCCCCCGATCCTCCTCTTCTGGGGTCCCTCCGTGGTGCTCCTGGCTCCTCCCTGCATCAAGTGACCCATCAGAGAAGCGCTCTCCTTTGGGGCACCTGTGTAGGCGCGCTCCCAAGTCCTGCTGCTGCGTCCATAGACACAGACAACAGGTCGGCACCCATGTCATTGGATTTGATTGACAGCAGTGGGAACCAATGGCTGTGCTGCCATCAATCTATCCAATCAAGAGCCGAGACACCAACCAGAGGGTGTGCGCATCTCCATGTGGCAATGAACGGACTCATTGAGGTGAGTAAAACAGGGATTGGGGGGCTGGTGCCCCACAAGAAGTTTTTCACCTCAATGCATAGACACGTTTGGCGATTGAAAAGTCGGAAACTTCAGCGTCTGAACCCATTTTTTACCAGTCTTCTACTGGGGAATATCTCCGGTCTTCTATAGTAGAAGACCGTATTGTGTCGAAACGCGTCGGGCCAGCTATCTCGTGTTTCTCACATTGCTGATCCAATTTTTTATCCTTCATTCTCGAGATTTTATTTGTCACATGTATGATGTAAATACATTTTAGCCATCTTTTGACCTGCACCATCGGAGTCGCTTCTGCTTTTTTTGTTTGTACCCTCTTCTTTTGCCTTGGAGTGTCCGTCGATTGAATCGTTTGGGAGTTCCTGGCTTGGGTGCATGCTGTTTATCGGTCGTGCTGCTCTTCTGCCCTGCTGCTTTGGTCCTGCCTGATCCGATGCCCTCCAGCGCAAGAGGCTAAGCGCACAAGTCTATAAGATACAATGTCGTATGGCAGTTGTATCCAATTGCGGTAAGAGTATTCAATCTCTCTACATCGTTTGTCAAGTTTTTTGAGACAATATTGTCTGGTCTTTTTACGCTTCTGAGTTGTCTATAGAGATCCGTGGACATCAGTGCCTCACTTGATTTAATTTGGGACTTATTTTGCCTTCACATATATCTTGGACTCATTTCCAATTTATTTAGTCTATATTTGGACTTTATTTGGGGTCATCCACACTCACATGTCATATGTGTTTTTAGTGTGGTATTCACTGTTTATTTTGTGTTTATGATTAGCGCTACATTTTTTGTATATTCATTTATTTAACATTGAATGAGTTCAGGGGCAGTTGAAAAAAAGCATCCAACTGCCTCTGAACGTCCGTTTAGCAGCGTCCTGCCTAAAAGGGGCCTAAAAGTGAATAAAAGATCTGACTTTACAAACATTCTAAAAATTCAGCTTCCCACTCCCCAGCTTTCTGTCTTTTTTTTTTCAAAGCTAAATATGTGACTGAACTATAGAAACCTGAACAGTCTCATGTATGTATTGCTTAAGTTATAGAAAGAGGAATCAACACTTTTCAAAGTCTAATTGTACGCAGGGATATGCACCTCCGCACAACTACTAACCGCTGTTGTCTTTGTATTTATCCTCCAGCTTTTTCTTCAAGCTTTCCATTTCTTCTAATAGCTCTTTATTTTTAGCGTCTGCTTCTTTTAGTTTGCTGCGGGTAAAAACACACATTAGCAATGAAAACCAGAGTCCCTTATACATCTTCTCTTTATGAAATATACAAGACCTATTGTAATATTTTCCAAAGAAAACAGGTTTAGAAGTTACACCTCACCACACACACACAGCAATTTGACTGTACAATTTAGGTGCCTTACCTATGGGATGGACTCCGTTGGGGAGTCCACCTGCTCAGCGGGGAATCTGCATGTTGTTCCCCCGCTGATCAGGCGAGTGGGCTGGTCCGTGTCCACTTATTCAGAGCAGACACAGCCTGCTCTCCTCTATGGGTGGAGGGAAGTAAATGGACCACCTGTCTGTTGACACCCGAATGCCATCCGATCCAATCTGCCAAACAGATAGAGGACGGCTGAACAACGGATCCCCATTCGTCTGTTTTTAGAGGACCGGATGGCAGTGGGTGTCAACAGACAGGCAGTCCATTTACATCTGACCGCCTATAGAAGAGACTGGGGGGTCCGATTGGGTCCGTCTGAAAAACTGACAGGCGGACCCGATCAGTCGCCTGTGTGAAGGGGCCCTTAGATTTAACAGAAAAACAAAAGTTGATGTTGTTGGGCTCGGAGGATATAGTAGCACATCGCCGATATTGTGACTAAAGATTTAGACTTTAGATTTCCCAACAACTATGTAGTTCAATGAATGCAAAGAAAGGAAACAAAAGCTCCTGCGCTTCAGAGAAGTTTGCGGCAAAGGACAGTCTGGGACCTTCAGCTGATCTGATTGCCACACAGGCTATGCCGCCCCTCATAACAGGCTGGGGGAACCCAGAAGGAAAACAAAAAAAGATAAGGAACAGAGGGTGCACCAGCCTAGTACATTACCTGTGCAACAATTTATTATTAAGAGAGACTATTGCTATATACTCACAAACTATATCAATTGGCCATGACAATGTCTAGAAAGTGCTCCAACCACCCTAGTCCGCTAGACAAGTCCCAAATGTGAGATGCATTTCTAAAAAGGCTGACGCGTTTCAAGGGGGGTCCCTTCTTTCTCAGTACAGCAGCTCCAAGGAAGAGGGGACCCTCCCCCTCTCAAAAAAGTGTCAGTTTTTGGAAAATTTGAAAAAAAATAAAATAAAAAATAGTTGCAAAGGTAATGCGCTAGGCTGGTGCACCCTCTGTTCCTTATCTATGTAGTGCATGGGTCCGACCTACAACACCTGAACAGCAAAGGTTGTAGGGTGTTCACTTTTTCCTTGTGAAAAGGAGAACTTTACATTGCAAGTAGTTCCTCATTTAACATCATTTTGGTGAAGGAGATTGAAGAAACATTGTACAGTCAAAACGTGTATGGTGCATCTTGAAAATTGGCCCTTTGATGAACAGAATTGATATATACTCACAAACTATATCAATTGGCCATGACAATGTCTAGAAAGTGCTCCAACCACCCTAGTCCGCTAGACAAGTCCCAAAAATGAGATGCATTTCTAAAAAGGCTGACGCGTTTCAAGGGGGGTCCCTTCTTCCTCAGAACAGCAGCTCCCCCCCCCCCTCTCAAAAAAGTGTCAGTTTTTGGAAACTCATCTAACATTTGGGACTTATCTAGCAGACTAGGGAGGTTGGAGCACATTCTAGACTTTGTCATGCCCAATTGATATTGTTTGTGAGTATATATCAATATTCTCTTAATAAATTGTTGCAACCTGATCGGATACGCTGGACCACCATGGTGACAATCTTTCTTTACCTTTTCTTTCCCTTTTCTCTCCCCTTTCCTTTATCTCTCCGAGAGTATTCTTGCAACTCTTGTTCCTCTCTAAACGCAGTTACATGTGATTGTATGCTCTAGGAACACAGGTCCCTCATCCCAAACTAGCATAAAATGGCCCAGCTGATAGCGACCTGTGAGGAACTTCGTGATTATTGATAACTTATATGCTGGCTTAGATTTGTTCTCATTTCTTTCCTTCCCTTTTTTTTGTTTTCGAGCCCTTCTTAAAAGAGCGAATGTATATGGTACACTTCTTATCCTGTTTATTTGCTTCATATGTACTGCAAATACCTTGGATAAAACGTTATTTGAAAAAAAATAAAAAATAAATTGTTGTAAAGGTAATGCGCTAGGCTGGTGCACCCTCTGTTCCTTATCTATGTAGTGCATGGGTCTGACCTACAACACCTGAACAGCAAAGGTCGTAGGGTGTTCACCTTTTCCTTGTGAAAAGGAGAACTTTACATTGTAAGTAGTTCCTCATTTAACATCATTTTGGTGAAGGAGATTGACCAAACATTGTACAGTCAAAACGTGTATCGTGCGTCTTGAAAATTGGCCCTTTGATGAACAGGGGTCAATGAAGCCTAGCCCAAGTCAGTATGCATGGGCTAACTTGACAATAGCTTCTAAATTTGCCCTCCAGGATATCTAACATTATTTTATAGGATATGCTTGCCTTTTATTTGGCACTTGTTTTAATAAATACTCTGATCATGTTTTTTTTTTATTTTAAGATGTCAAACTTTTTACACAATCAAATATCGGTGTTAGCTACAGCAAAGTGAGTGCAGAGACAGGCACAGCGACAGTTGCAGCCACCAAGCTTGTTTGTAAACAAACTTCATGTGATCACTTTGGCTGCCTGTCATGGTGATCACATGATTGAGAAGCACATCATTTCCCCATTCGTTCACATGAGACCTCCAAAATTTAGTGTTGGTGTAGTGACAGAACTGGAAGCGCACACAGGTGCATGCAAGCTAGTTCCCCGATGACATGATCTAGAGCAGCGATGGAGAACCTTGGCACCCCAGATGTTTTGGAACTACATTTCCCATGATGCTCATGCACTCTGCAGTGTAGTGGAGCATCATGGGAAATGTAGTTCCAAAACATCTGGGGTGCCAAGGTTCGCCATCACTGATCTAGAACCATGTCACTTCCCAATTGTTAGTGTGAGACCTCTGGAATTTAGGGTTGGTGTGGTCACAAAACTAGAAGCGCACACAGGTGCGTGCAGCTAGTTCCCTGATGACACGATCGAGAACCATGTCACTTCCCAATTGTTAGTGTAAGACCTCTGGAATTTAGGCTGGATTCACACCTATGCAAAGTTTAGCACTTTCTGCATTTTGCAGATTTGCACTACAGTCCATTTACCATGGGTTCCTATTAGGGCCGTGAATATTAAAGATTAATTCCTTGATTAATCGTTAATTTTTTGATCGATCAAAATTCTTTTGATCGGTACTCACCTCTCGGCTTGCTTCCGGGTCTTCAGGGAGTTCCGTCAGAGATCCGGTGACATCACCGGACTCCTCCCCCCTTCCCCAAGTGCCTCCGTCTGCTAATGAAGGGAAGGGGGGAGGAGTCCGGTGACGTTGAAGTGCTGATTGAACGTAACGCGTACGGGGGAGGAGCTACGCATGACGTAACCCACTGCTGCCCTACGGAACTAACACGATTGTCGGCTTTACATGCTGTGTTTTTATCATCTTTATGTGAGTAGTTTGTGTTTGAACAAAAAAATGTAATCTTATACTTAAGCAGTGAGCACTTAGATCTTTTCTCTCTACCCATGACCTGGCGTCCTTGCTGAGATCTAAGGAGACCTGAGAGAAGTTTATGGTCCGTGTTAACCATTTTGATACCCGCTTGCATGACCACCCTGTTTGCACAGGGGTCCATGCCATAAGGTGAGAGTGATTAGTTAGACCGGAGGTGGAGGGATTGTCACGCTACTGTGGAGAAAAAAATGACTTACGTCAGTGCTACAGTTTGAATTTAAAACGTATTTGTGTGAACTGTGAAGTTAAGTCATGGATTGTGGAAACTAACTAGTGTCGGGTGATTGTATATAGTGTATACCACATTTACCACTGACTAATGCAGAGTTGCAATGCAAGGAGATCAGCTAAAAGTAGTTGGATCTGTATGTGCGTTATAATTAATCGAAATGAGTTGATTAAAAAAAAAAAAAAATCGGTTAATCGAACACGAAAATTTTAATCAGTAACAGCCCTAGTTCCTATGGAACACGTTCTGTAGTGTAAATCTGCAAAATGCAGAGGTGTGAATCAGGCCTTAGGGTTGGTGTGGTCACAAAACTAGAAGCACACAGGTGCATGCAGCTGGTTCCTAGCAAACTAACAAATGCTGGGAGCTGTAGTTCACCTGTAGCTGCTATAAAGCTTCGCTATAATCCCCAGAATTAATATCAGCAATATAAAGCAAAGATTACTTCTCGAATGTGATGTTGGTATCTTTTACTTTCCGCAGCTCTTCCTGCACCATTTGTTTGGCTCGTATTTCGGCGTCCAGCGCTGACTGCAGCTCCAGCCGTGCGGACATGTCCAGTTTTTGGCTACGTCGGACCTTCCACAGAGGATCCTGGAAAATAGTTGGACAATTTATAAACTGGCACAAACAGATAACTAAAGATACCACGTCAGCCTTTGTATTGATTAGCAGGCACATTAGATAAAGAAGTTTGAAAAGAAGAACGACAAGCTGCACCCCAGAGCAAACCAGATCAGTGAAATGCAACAGTCGCTTTGTTGCTATGGGTTATTGTACTGACATCTGATACAGGAGCTTTATGTACTACTTCTGGATAAAAGGCATTTACACACACAAGAGGTTATTTAAACAAATACTTTTGCGGTGTGCCTTAGATAAACATATATCTATGGATCATTCTTTTTTTAGACAATGCATGATGCAATCTACACCATGTGCCCCAACAGATTTTCTTATAAACATGTGTTTTTTTAAAATAAAATTGGTATAACAGAAATGATTTGCCATTTACATGCAAAGAAGAGAAAGAAAGAAGTCAATAAGATTATTACAGAATCGCCTCCAAAATCCCACCACCAGAGCGACCCTTCAATGCCACCACCAGAGCGACCCTTCAATGCCACCACCAGAGCGACCCTTCAATGCCACCACCAGAGCGACCCTTCAATGCCACCACCAGAGCGACCCTTCAATCCCACCACCAGAGCGACCCTTCAATCCCACCACCAGAGCGACCCTTCAATCCCACCACCAGAGCGACCCTTCAATCCCACCACCAGAGCGACCCTTCAATCCCACCACCAGAGCGACCCTTCAATCCCACCACCAGAGCGACCCTTCAATCCCACCACCAGAGCGACCCTTCAATCCCACCACCAGAGCGACCCTTCAATCCCACCACCAGAGCGACCCTTAAATCCCACCACCAGAGCGACCCTTCAATCCCACCACCAGAGCGACCCTTAAATCCCACCACCAGAGCGACCCTTAAATCCCACCACCAGAGCGACCCTTAAATCCCACCACCAGAGCGACCCTTCAATCCCACCACCAGAGCGACCCTTCAATCCCACCACCAGAGCGACCCTTCAATCCCACCACCAGAGTGACCCTTCACCACACCGATGCAGAGTACCGGGAGACTCACCAGCCTGTCTGTACTGTAAGGTGCCAGGCCGTGCTGGTATGGCATGTCGTGCTACAGCAACAATCAGAATACAATGTATGTTACCAGAAATGGACATAAACACATTGACTGGATCTACAGGACTGGATACAGGAGATTCACAGAGGGTTCAAAAGCAGACAACTAGACTAAGAGGAGGAGAGGTCTGACTTACTGTGAAAGGACAAAAAAACATCTTTGTTTTATATAAAAAAGTAAATTGGGGACGATATCATTTAAAGTATAACTAAATGCAAATTTTTCTTTTTTTTTTTTAGTTTGGGATAGAGTGGAGAGGGATTAGAACCCCGGTCAGTTTTTATTGATGTCTGTGTCCCCCGTTACGGAGATCCCCCCCCCCCCTCTATTTGTCCTGTTTACTATCATCATTGAAGGTGAAAGTAATAGAAAATCCCAAATTTAGATTTTCTAGCAAAAAAGTAATAGAGGGGACATCTTCCAATGGGGACACTATTTCTGATAACCTGGGTGAGTGTGTATGTGTTGGTGGCTTGCTCCATTGTTGCCCAATGTATAAAATGTGTGCTTTCTGAACGGAGCTACAGGACAGGTTTTTTCCCGACCTTAATATTGCTTTAAACTTGTAAGCCATCAAGTGATTTTTAGGCACTAGCAGTGTGTTTGAAAAGCACAGAGATAGTTTATCATATACACAAAGGCCAGTGCCCTTCATAGACAGACAGAGAGTTAAGCACATACCAGTGTGCGAGAGCCCAGACTGGAACTTCTCAGCGTCTCCAGTTCTTCAGTCATCTTGGATGCCAAGGCTTGCAGATAACCTCGGGCGTCTTTTTCATCGCTCACCCTACAAGAAAAGAAAAAAAAAAAAACACACTCCGGCATTAAGTTAAAAAAAAAAAAATGGATAAATGAAAAAAAAAAAAAAAACCTGTAAGACTAAGGCATAACGAGCTAGTAATGCATTGCATACTAGTGCATTATAAAATACTCACCTTAGAAGGAAGTCCCCCACAGTGGCGCCCACACACCGTTAAATCTTCCCGGTGTTCTTCCGGGTTCGCTGGCTCTGGTGCTGTGAGTGGGTGGAGCCACGGTGATTTCACTCTCGCGGGAGCCGCCGGTCACGGAACACAGCTCTGAAGAAACGAGCGCCTGTTCCTTCAGAGCGCATGTGCCGATGACAGAATCGCCTGGATTTACAGTAAATATCTCCTATATGGTGCAAGTTTAGGAGATATTTACAGTACCTATAGATAAGCCTTATTCTAGGCTTACCTATAGGCACAAAAAAACCAGGGGAGTTTACGTCCTCTTTTAAGACTGCCAACTGTGACCATGTTTTGATTTACACCCCAAATATGGATGTAAGTAACATACTGTAGAACAGGGTCACAAAGGTGGACACAGCCTTTATATTCAAAGCACATTATTTACACAAAACGCATTGAGGCATAGCAGGGCGACACGCACGTCACATCTGGTCCTTGGTTAAGAGCATCCCGAAAATTGTAACGCACGCTGGCTCGGACATCAGAGCGGCAGGTTGGGAATCTGTACTGGCTTACTGGAAAGACTGAGTGTTCTGTCAGAATAGCGAACACGTCAGATTAGATAACGGAAGGGACGTTCGGTCAGCTGCGCATGCGTTCCACCAGAACACCTGAGGACAGAAGGCAGCATCAGACATCTTACTACACCCAGCTACGTCTTGAATTTCAGAGTAGTCTTAGCAATAAAGTGAGCGTATATAAATATAGTATATTGACATCTGTGATGCTATTGGCATGTTACATTTTGAAAGCATAAAGGTTTAGCACTAAGCAGTGCGGGGTGTACCAACATGGCTGTCGCCACCTGCCTACTGCTGCCGTCCAGCTTCTTTCAAAATGTAACATCTAAACAGCATACAGATGTCAATATACTATATATTTATTTATATACGCTCACTTTATTGCAAATATTACTCTGTAATTCAAGACGTAGCTGGGTGTAGTAAGATGTCCACCGCCGCCTTCTTCTGACTGCAGGTGTTCTGTCAGATTAGCAAACCTGGAAGTGGTGGAGCGATCTGGGAGAACATGCAAACTCCAGACAGGTAGTGTCCTGGCTGGGAATCGAGTGCTAATCACTAAACCATTTAGATTACAGCCGTATAGCTTAAAGTGGAACTTGTTAAAATAAATAACGTTCTTTACGAAGGAGCATACATTCCACATTAATAATTATGGTACCAGAATTTGTGTGTGCTGTAAATTGCCTCCAGCATTGTTCCTATTTCTTTTTGCTGGAGGCTGCCATTTTGCTGAAGCCCAGAGGAGAAGCAAATCTTTAAGCTGTCAGCAGATTGGCCTCTAGTGGCTCTGATTTTAGGCACAGTGCAAAAAAATAAAGAGCAACGGAGCATGTGCAGAGCAGGGTGAGAATGTATGACTGGATTTTAAACAGTATAGGCACTTCATTTTAACGTTTTGCATAGCTATACCTGCAAAAGGGGCCAGCCTGACGTCATCTAGCGGGACTTAAAATTTCCAGTTACCGATCACAGAGCGCGTGGTTCTGAGAGGACGTCCCTAGATGCTCTCCCAGAACGAGCTATAGCGTGGTAAAATTAGGAATGGGGACACAACAGGGATGCCAATTTTGCCAACACCTGTGCATCTACCCATTTAGCCCAGATCATATGAAACTTTGTAGGGCAGTTCTGACCCAAGTGGGTAAAGTTTATACTGTGAAAAGGCCTTGCTGATCACCAGCTGTCTACTGTGGGAAGAACAGAAGGCTTTTATTAGAGAAGAATTCCCCTGCAGCAGCATAGATAAGGGGCGTTATTAAAATGATCACCCATACTCAAAAGTAAGATGGAGGGGTCTACTGCCAATATGACAATATGACAATCCACTCCCTGTTAATGACTCCTACCAAACATTTACCTTACTTAACCACTTCAGCCCCGGAAGGTTTTACCCCCTTCCTGACCAGAGCACCTTTTACAATTTGGCACTACGGCGTTATAACTGGTAATTGCGCGTTCACGCGATGTTGTACCCATACGAAATTTGCACCCTTTTTTTCCCACAAATATAGATTTCTTTTGGTGGTATTTGATCACCTCTGCGATTTTTATTTTTTGTGCTATACACAAAAAACAGCGACAATTTTGGAAAAAAATATATATATTTTTTTTACTTTTTGCTATAATAAATATCCCCCAAAAAAATGTCTTCATCAGTTTAGGCCAATAAATATTCTTCTACTTATTTTTGCCAAACAAAAATTGCAATAAGCGTATATTGATTGGTTTGCGCTAATGTTATAGCATCTACATACTATGGGAAAGATTTTTGGAATAATTTTTTTTTTTTTACTAGTAGTGGCTGATCTGCGATTTTTTGCAGTATTGCAACATTGCGGTGGACAGATCGGACATTTTTGACACCTTTTTGGGACCATTGACATTTATACAGTGATCAGTGCTATAAAAATGCATTGATTGCTGTGTAAATTACACTAGTTGGGAAGGGGTTAACACTAGGGGGACGATCAAGGGGTTAAACATGTTCCCTCAGTGTGTTCTAACTGTATCGGGATAGGACTAAGTAGGAGATGAGATGAGACATTTCGCTGTTCCTACTTGCTAGGAACAATTGACGTCTCCTCACCTCTGATAGGCACAGAGATTTGTGTCACACACACATCCCTATGCCGCCACTCGTGCACGTGATTGCGACCACGCGCATCGGGTCCCCCGCCCTGCAGTGGGTGGGCGTGTGCCCTGTGGCGGCTCTTAAAGGAACCCCATACCTGTACAGGGTTTCGCACAGCGGTGACATTGTGCCTCAGTATATGTACGCAAGCCGGTCGGGAACCGGCTAAAAATGTTTTGGTCAAAGTTTTGTTTTATAATCCCAAAGGTTCTAACACAAAAATAAACAAACTGTATACTTTTCTGCTCTGTGTAATGGTTTTGCTCCTCTTCTTTTTGGGTCCCCCGATGGCGGCCCTGGCTCCCCCCCCCCCCCCCGCTGAGTGTCCAATATCCAGCCTCTTGGGGCACTTGCTCTTCTGAACGGACATCATCTATTCAAACACACAGCATGGCTCAGCGCCCCGCCCCACTCTCTCTTCATTGGCTCACTGGCTGTGATTGACAGCAGTGGGAGCCAATGGCTACTGCTGTAGTATTCGCCAATGAGGAGGGAAAGGCCAGGGGGAGCAGCTGCTCTTATGCACATTGCTGGATCAAAATGGGGCCCAGATAAGTACAAAAGGGGGCCAGGGAGCTGCACAAAGAAGGTTTAACCTTAAAGCAGAGTTCCAGGCTAAAATGCAACAAGGCCTTAAGCAACAGAACTCCCCACACCCCATCATTTTTGGATATCTCCATAACACAAGATATCTCCCCTCTTTTTTGATTTTTTTAAACTTTTGTTTTAAGTTTCTGCTGGATTTCCATCCTACTTCGTCACGGCGAGGTAGGTCATTTCCGCAATACCTTTGGGCCCTCCTCCTCCCCCGCTGCCTTCTGGGACCTGTGTGTGCCTCCTGGGACCATTCAGAAAGCGCAGTGCGACTCGCCCATGTGCAATAGGAAACGGGCTGTGAAGCCTGAAGCCTAGTAATGCCAGCGCTTGCACCCGAAGCCGATGGATGGATCGGCACGGGGTGCCGCCATCGTGGGGATCCCTGGACAGGAAAGTGTCCTTGTATTAAAAGTTAGCAGCTACATCATTTGTTGCTGCTGACTTTAAAAACATTTTTATATGGGCTGGAACTCCACTTTAAAATGCGTTAAGGTGAAAACCTTCACTCTCCACTTTCGAAACCCTTTAATGATTTGTATAGACACGTTCTCCCTTAAACACACCCTTTATCTACTTTTAAGAAACCCACAAAAAGAAATAAGACATTTTTCGGATTAGGGAGGACATGAAATATAGGTGGAGCCTCACACCACAGGTTTTTACAGAAAACAATGAGGATGTGAATAAAATGCTACGGAGCGTCCTTTCCCAGCACACCCCCCCCCCCCACCTAACCACAAAAATAGATAAGGGAAACGTTACTTCCTCCTGTGAGAAACCCCAGACAATAGAGATGTGGAAACCTACCACTGAATGATTTCTGCAATCTGAGCTTCCCAGTGAGCCACAGACTCTCTTTTGGACGTCAAGTCCTGAAGTTCGTCCTCCATTTGCCTGTTGTGCGCCGTCAGTTTATCCACAAAGGAGCCGAGCTGCAGAGCAACAGATAGGAGAGAATTGAAAATGTATCTAAAGCCAAAAAAAATAAAAAAAAGTAATATATTGCAGTCCTTAGAGGTGGTGGCTGCAAACATTCCATCTCAGGCGTTTGTTTTCCCTTCATTTTCGCCTAGTGATGCTTCCAGTGATTCACTTCCTGTCCTCGCTATGGAGGAGATGTGCTGTCAACCTTATGGTACGGCTACAAGACATCTCCCCCTCTCCATAACACAAGATATCTCCCCCCCTCCTCTCCATAACACAAGATATCTCCCCCCCCCCCCCCTCTCCATAACACAAGATATCTCCCCCTCTCCATAACACAAGATATCTCCCCCCTCTCCATAACACAAGACATCTCCCCCCTCTCCATAACACAAGACATCTCCCCCCCTCCTCTCCATAACACAAGACATCTCCCCCCTCCTCTCCATAACACAAGACATCTCCCCCCTCTCCATAACACAAGACATCTCCCCCCTCTCCATAACACAAGACATCTCCCCCCTCTCCATAACACAAGACATCTCCCCCTCTCCATAACACAAGACATCTCCCCCCTCTCCATAACACAAGACATCTCCCCCCTCTCCATAACACAAGACATCTCCCCCCTCTCCATAACACAAGATATCTCCCCCCTCTCCATAACACAAGATATCTCCCCCCCCCCTCTCCATAACACAAGACATCTCCCCCCTCTCCATAACACAAGACATCTCCCCCTCTCCATAACACAAGACATCTCCCCCCTCTCCATAACACAAGACATCCCCCCCCTCTCCATAACACAAGACATCTCCCCCTCTCTCCATAACACAAGACATCTCCCCCTCTCTCCATAACACAAGACATCTCCCCCCCTCTCCATAACACAAGACATCTCCCCCCTCTCCATAACACAAGACATCCCCCCTCTCCATAACACAAGATATCTCCCCCCCTCTCCATAACACAAGACATCCCCCCCCTCTCCATAACACAAGACATCTCCCCCTCTCCATAACACAAGACATCTCCCCCTCTCCATAACACAAGACATCTCCCCCCCTCTCCATAACACAAGACATCTCCCCCTCTCCATAACACAAGACATCTCCCCCTCTCCACAACACAAGACATCTCCCCCTCTCCATAACACAAGACCTCTCCCCCTCTCCATAACACAAGACCTCTCCCCCTCTCCATAACACAAGACCTCTCCCCCTCTCCATAACACAAGACATCTCCCCCTCTCCATAACACAAGACATCCCCCCCCCCCTCTCCATAACACAAGACATCTCCCCTCTCCATAACACAAGACATCTCCCCCCTCTCCATAACACAAGACCTCTCCCCCTCTCCATAACACAAGATATCTCCCCCTCTCCATAACACAAGATATCTCCCCCCCTCTCCATAACACAAGACATCCCCCCCTCTCCATAACACAAGACATCTCCCCCTCTCCATAACACAAGACATCTCCCCCCTCTCCATAACACAAGACATCTCCCCCCTCTCCATAACACAAGACCTCTCCCCCTCTCCATAACACAAGACATCTCCCCCTCTCCATAACACAAGATATCTCCCCCTCTCCATAACACAAGATATCTCCCCCTCTCCATAACACAAGACATCTCCCCCTCTCCATAACACAAGACATCTCCCCCCTCTCCACAACACAAGACATCTCCCCCTCTCCACAACACAAGACATCTCCCCCTCTCCACAACACAAGACATCTCCCCCTCTCCACAACACAAGACATCTCCCCCTCTCCACAACACAAGACATCTCCCCCTCTCCATAACACAAGACCTCTCCCCCTCTCCATAACACAAGACATCTCCCCCTCTCCATAACACAAGACATCCCCCCCCTCTCCATAACACAAGACATCTCCCCCTCTCCACAACACAAGACATCTCCCCCTCTCCATAACACAAGACCTCTCCCCCTCTCCATAACACAAGACCTCTCCCCCTCTCCATAACACAAGACATCTCCCCCTCTCCACAACACAAGACATCTCCCCCTCTCCACAACACAAGACATCTCCCCCTCTCCATAACACAAGACCTCTCCCCCTCTCCATAACACAAGACATCTCCCCCTCTCCATAACACAAGACATCCCCCCCTCTCCATAACACAAGACATCTCCCCCTCTCCACAACACAAGACATCTCCCCCTCTCCATAACACAAGACCTCTCCCCCTCTCCATAACACAAGACCTCTCCCCCTCTCCATAACACAAGACATCTCCCCCCTCTCCATAACACAAGACATCCCCCCCCTCTCCATAACACAAGACATCTCCCCCTCTCCATAACACAAGACATCTCCCCCCTCTCCATAACACAAGACCTCTCCCCCTCTCCATAACACAAGATATCTCCCCCTCTCCATAACACAAGATATCTCCCCCCCTCTCCATAACACAAGACATCTCCCCCTCTCCATAACACAAGATATCTCCCCCCTCTCCATAACACAAGATATCTCCCCCCCTCTCCATAACACAAGACATCTCCCCCTCTCCATAACACAAGACATCTCCCCCTCTCCATAACACAAGACCTCTCCCCCTCTCCATAACACAAGACATCTCCCCCTCTCCACAACACAAGACATCTCCCCCTCTCCACAACACAAGACATCTCCCCCTCTCCACAACACAAGACATCTCTCCCCCCTCTCCACATAACACAAGACATCTCCCCACTCTCCATAACACAAGCTCCTCTCTCCTCATCTCACATCTCCCCTCCATCTCCTCTCCAATCTCCTCCATAACACAAGACCTCTCCCCCTCTCCATAACACAAGATATCTCCCCCTCTAACACTCAGATATCTCCCCCCCTCTCCATAACACAAGACCTCTCCCCCTCTCCATAAACAAGAATATCTCCCCCTCTCCATAACACAAGATATCTCCTCCCCCCCTCTCCATAACACAAGACATCTCCCCCTCTCCATAACACAAGACATCTTCCCCCTCTCCACAACACGGGTAAGACATCTCCCCCCTCTCCATAACACAAGACCTCTCCCCCTCTCCATAACACAAGACATCTCCCCCTCTCCACAACACAAGACATCTCCCCCTCTCCACAACTCAAGACATCTCCCCCCTCTCCACAACACAAGACATCTCCCCTCTCCACAACACAAGACATCTCCCCCTCTCCACAACACAAGACATCTCCCCCCTCTCCATAACACAAGACCTCTCCCCCTCTCCATAACACAATACATCTCCCCCTCTCCATAACACAAGACATCTCCCCCCCTCTCCATAACACAAGACCTCTCCCCCTCTCCATAACACAAGATATCTCCCCCTCTCCATAACACAAGACATCTCCCCCTCTCCATAACACAAGACCTCTCCCCCTCTCCATAACACAAGACATCTCCCCCTCTCCATAACACAAGATATCTCCCCCTCTCCATAACACAAGACATCTCCCCCTCTCCATAACACAAGATATCTCCCCCTCTCCATAACACAAGATATCTCCCCCTCTCCACAACACAAGACATCTCCCCCTCTCCATAACACAAGATATCTCCCCCTCTCCATAACACAAGATATCTCCCTAATGCTTGAAGGTAGGGATGCACTGATACCATTTTTATTTTTTTGTAAGAGTACCGATACTTTTTTTTTTTTAGTACTAGCCGATACCAGTTACTGATACCTATCGCAACGGTTTTGTTTACAACTCAGCTGTCAGCAATGGTACAAAGCATTGAAGTTATTTACAAATTAACATATTACATTTTGCACTTTTTCTTGTGTAAATATATGTACGAACAAAGCAAATAAAAAAAAGTTTTAACTAAAACTTTAAAAAAATAGAAATTGACAAAAAAAATAAAAAAATCAGCAGGATAAAATTTAAACAGACGGAGAATAAAGAGTTAATTAAGGCTGATTAGAGTCAATTAAGGAATAATAAGGGGTTAAACAGAAGAACATTTAATAAACACACACTTTTTTTTTTTACTTGACAGGCTGCTTTAAGCGGACTTCATCTGCAGAGCAAAGTTTATCCCTTTGATCTATAGATGACGTATACGAAAGATACAAAAAGAAACAATGTTTCTTTTTATCTTAGTGTTTCAGCCGCTGAGCAATGTTGTTGATAAACATTGCCCAGCTGATTTTTATTTATTTTTGTGACTGCTACAACTGGTGGACTTTTTTAGCACTTCAGCTGCCAACAGGGGAACCCCACTGAAAGCTGAATGAGTCTCATCGGTTGTTAAGGACTTGGTGGCAAATGCCTAGCATCAGCACCAATACCGGTATCAGTGCAACCCTACTTGAAGGTTAAAAAAAAAAAAAAACTTCAGCCTTTAGGCCCCTTTCACACTGGGCGGTTTTCAGGCGCCTGTATAAATAGCGCCTGTATACCGCCTGAAAAAAATGGCCCCATTCACTCCAGTGTAAAGCCGGCGGGCTTTCACACTGGAGCGGTGCGCTAGCAGGACGGCAAAAAAAGTCCTGCTAGCAGCATATTTGGAGCGGGATAGGAGCGCTGTGTTTACCGCTCCTTCCCATTGATTTGAATGGGACACCGTGGTAAAACCGCAGCAATACCGCCGCAAAGCGGCGCTACGGTGGTGCTCTGCGGGGGATTTTAACCCTTTTTCGGCCGCTCACGGGGGGTAAAACCGCACCGCGAGCGGCCGAAACCCGCGGGAAAAACGACGGTAATGTAGCGCTGCTTTACCGTCACCGCGGCTCCCGCCCCAGTGTGAAAGGGGCCTTAGAACCACTTTAACAGATAAAAAGGGAGAAAATAAGAGCACCTTTCAAAAATGCTTTACATAGGGTGCACCAAGACAGGCAGACTTACCCTCTCAGTCTCTGCAGAAAGCTTTTTATTATCTTCCAGGAGAATCGTTCTTTCCCGTTCATACTTCTCTCTCACGGTTCCCACCGTCTCCTCCAACTCACTTTGTCTGCAGGAAACAAAAGTGTTCACAATAAATTGTGCACAATGCAGTGTGTGCGTTTGTTAGCCGTATAGCAACACGATAAATATATTAGAAATAAGTGCAGGCAGGGCCCCTGATGATGCCATTACAGCTCTCAGAGGAATACAAGATTAAAAAAAAAAAAAAAAGTAGAGAGGATGTTTGCCAACTTGTTTGAAATTCTTGGATGAGGAGCCAAGTGAATTAGAAGTAGCCAAAAATCGCTGTAGAGCAAAGATCAGAAGCATGGGCAGCAGGAAAGGCAGCTGGAACGTAGCGGAACAGAGCGGAACAGAGCTCCGCCACCTCCAGGCCTGGGCCCTGTCCTTTCCACTCACTACTGTCACTTCTTAACACAGAAGCCTGGCTGCGCTCCTGTCAGAGACGCTACACTGAACCCTCCCTGGGCACAGCTGGTGCAATGTACAGAGGGGGTGCCAATGGCATCACTAATTCTGGGCATCCAGCCATTGCAATTGTTGGTACCGGCAGCATCTCTCACCACCACCTATGACACAGAGCCGGCGAAGCTTCCGCTAGGCTCCTCCTCGGCTCTGACAAGTCTTATGACAGATTATGAAGAGGAGCATCAGAGGAAAAACATCTCCAAACCCTGTATTGAGCTGTACTGTGCTAGAAGGGGAATCCCAATCCTGTCAAGGATGGGCATTTGGGGGTGGAACCCTGCACTCACCGCGCCCATGTGCTCTGCACGCCACATGCAGCGCGCGCCCCTGGGCTCTGCACGCCACATGCAGCGCGCGCCCCTGGGCTCTGCACGCCACATGCAGCGCGCGCCCCTGGGCTCTGCACGCCACATGCAGCGCGCGCCCCTGGGCTCTGCACGCCACATGCAGCGCGCGCCCCTGGGCTCTGCACGCCACATGCAGCACGCGCCCCTGGGCTCTGCACGCCACATGCAGCGCGCGCCCCTGGGCTCTGCACACTGTATGTAGCAAACACCTGGTATTTAATGCATGTTAAGACAATCATCCCACAACCATTTTCTACGCCAAGCTCAGCTCCCCATGGAAAGTTGGGGGTATGCACGCCACATGCAGCGCGCGCCCCTGTGCTCTGCACGCCCCATGCAGCGCGCGCCCCTGTCTCTGCACGCCACATGCAGCGCGCGCCCCTGGGCTCTGCACACTGTATGTAGCAAACACCTGGTATTTAATGCATGTTAAGACAATCATCCCACAACCATTTGCTACGCCAAGCTCAGCTCCCCATGGGAAGTTGGGGGTATGCACGCCACATGCAGAGCGCCCCTGGGCTCTGCACGCCACATGCAGCGCGCCCCTGGGCTCTGCACGCCACATGCAGCGCGCCCCTGAGCTCTGCACGCCACATGCAGCGCGCCCCTGGGCTCTGCACGCCACATGCAGCGCGCCCCTGAGCTCTGCACGCCACATGCAGCGCGCCCTTGGGCTCTGCACGCCACATGCAGCGCGCCCCTGGGCTCTGCACGCCACATGCAGCGCGCCCCTGGGCTCTGCACGCCACATGCAGCACGCCCTTGGGCTCTGTACGCCACATGCAGCGCGCCCCTGGGCTCTGCACGCCACATGCAGCACGCCCTTGGGCTCTGCACGCCACATGCAGTGCGCCCCAGGGCTCTGCACACTGTATGTAGCAAACACCTGGTATTTAATGCATGTTAAGACAATCATCCCACAACCATTTGCTGCGCCAAGCTCAGCTCCCCATGGAAAGTTGGGGGTATGGTTGAATTTGTGCACCTATTCTCTGAGAAAAAAAAGCCCCAAGGACAGGCAGGTATTACTAAACTTCTTTTGTACAGAGCCCTTTAATGTTTTGTGTTGCAACATAGTTGCTTTAAGTAGATCTTTAAGTGAACAAAAGGTTGATAACAATCAGCAGGGATTATCAAGCTGACTTGCGGTTATTTTTTTTTTTTTTGCATATTTGAGTCGAGACTTGAATTTCTGAGGTTTGTGCCCTCTGGGTAGGCATGTGCTATTGTTACTTCTGAATCACACCAAGATACAACTGGATTAGTCACTCAAATATAAAAGAAACATGATTGACCTAAGTGAACCAAGATTGATAGGAACAGGTTCCCTCATCTAAGCAGCACTAGCATTAGAAATTCAATACCAAAAATGAACAAATTCTTTAACAATTTCAGACAATATATCGCACTCCTTGAAGCTTTCCTTTTCTGCAGTTTCACTTGGCCCCGTGATTGCTGGCCCTGCTTTCCACTGTAAGGGTGGCTTGTTGGCTTGTATGGCTTGTATAGCCACCCATGTGTGCCGACATAAGAATGGTGCCAACAGGAACTACACACGATAAGACGTGTATTTACACCTCCTTGAATTATGGGATAAGTTAACCACTTCCAGCCCAGGCCTACTCTGGCACTCGTTTCCTACATAAAAAAACATTTTTGTGCTAGAAATTGCTCACACCCCTTAACATTATATATATTTTATTAGCATATACTCTAGGGGAAAAAATGGCAGTCGTAATTTCTTGTCACACGGTATTTGCGCAGAGATTTTTCCAATGTAATTTGTTTGGGGAAAAAAAAAAAAAAAAAAAAAACTTTCATGAAGAAAAAAAAAAAAGCCCTAAAGTTAGCCCAATTTTTTTGTATAATGTGAACGATGCAAAGTAATACAAAGTAAATAGATACCAAACATGTCACGGTTTAAAATTGCGCATACTTGGAATGGCGTAAGGCTGAAACAACTAATCGATTAATCGACAACCAATCGAAATTAATCGATTACTATTTTCATACGCGATTATTCAGCAGCAACATAATGGAGTTAAAAAAAAAAAAATACGAAAGTGAGCCCTTTATAGTACAAAAAGAGCAAATAATCGCTACTGTAAATATTACTTTCACAGTTCCACAGTAAAAAAAAATGAACCCCTTACAGTAGTGATTATCTGCTTTTTTTGTACTATAAAGGGCTCATTTTATTTATTTTTTAACCCCATTAGGTTACTAAAGGTCTTAGACCCGGTTCACATCGATGTGTTTTTTTTGGTGCCTTTTACAGAAACGTACTACAGTTCATCACAAGGTTTCCTATGGGACACGTTCACATCTATGCTTTTTTCAGCCACTGCGTATTTGGAAAGGGTCAGGGACTTTAACGCAAAACTGTTTATACTTGAATGGAGAAGCTGCAGAAAAGCATGTTATGCGTTTTTGCAGCAATTTGTGTTTTTTAATCTGCCCAACAAATTGGCCAAAAAACAGTACATCTCCTCTAATAGGGTGTACAGTACATCTCCTCTAATAGGGTGTACAGTACATCTCCTCTAATAGGGTGTACAGTACATCTCCTCTAATAGGGTGTACAGTACATCTCCTCTAATAGGGTGTACAGTACATCTCCTCTAATAGGGTGTACAGTACATCTCCTCTAATAGGGTGTACAGTACATCTCCTCTAATAGGTTATACAGTACATCTCCTCTAATAAGGTATACAGTACAGGGGGTCCCCGGGTTACGAACCCGTTAGGGACTTTCCTCCTGTTTGTAAATCGGAAATGTGCAGGACGACAATTACGGACATTTCTGATGTTCCGTCGAATGCCGTTACGGACATTTCCGACATTTTCCATGGCTCCATCTGGCCATGCATGCGCAGAATGGCCGATGCCCGGGCAGAGGGTCCCAGCAGCGCCCGGTTCGTAAGTAGGAGTTGTTCGTAGGTCGGCGTTCGTAAGTCAGGGACCCCCTGTATAGCTCTTCTGTCTGTTATTCTCAGAGTGGATTTGATATTTTGCTCCCTAATCATATAGTTGGTTATTTATATTTACCACTGCATAGATATTTAAGAATTGCCTTTTTTTAAACTTTACATATTAACTAAATTATATTTTTTTTATGGTTATTAACCGATCGAAACAAATCGGCCAACTAATCGATTATGAAAATAATCGTTAGTTGCAGCCCTAGAATGGCTCCAAACTTTGGTACTTAGAAATCTCTGTGGGCGACGCTTTAAAAAAAAAAAAAAAAAAAAAAAAAAAAAATTACAGGCCACCAGTTTAGAGTTATATATTTATGGATTTTTTTTTTTTTTTTACTAGTAATGCGGCGATCAGCAAATTATAGCGGGACTGCGATATTGTGGCAGGCAGTTGGGACACTGACACTAATAGTGATCAGTGCTAAAAAAAAATATGCACTGTTACTGTACTAATGACACTGGCTGGGAATGGGTGAACATCAGGGGCGATCAAATGGTTAACCGTGTGCCTAGCCTGTGCTTGTGTACAGCGGGGGAGGTGCTTTTACAAGGGGAAGGCATTGATGTTCCTGCTTTGCAGACACACAGGATCAACGCCTTCCCTACTGATAGAACGGCGGTCTGCCTTGTTTACATGGAGTCTGAAGTGCTCACAGATCAGCGCCTGCTCTGTATAATTCACAGTGGGGGGCGGGTTGCTAGTGGCACGCATGTGCGCCCCAGACCCGGTAGTGCAGGATCACGTGCTAGGTATGTGATCCTGCGCAGAAAAGCTGCCTTGCCGCTGTATAAGTTATACAGTCGGCAAGCGGTGAAGTAGCATGTGATATACAGTAAGTTTTAGTAGGCATCTTGTGTGATATAAAGATGACCGACATCGAACATACCGTGAGGGAAAAAATTATTTGATCCCCTGCTGATTTTGTACGTTTGCACACTGATAAATGATTAGTCTATAATTTTAATGGTTGGTTTATTTTAACAGTGAGAGACAAAATAACAAAATTATCCAGAAAAACGCATTTCAAAAAAGTTATAAATGAATTTGCATTTTAATGAGTGAAATAAGTATTTGATCCCTTATCAGCAATATTTCTGGCTCCCAGGTGTCCTCTATACAGGTAAGGAGCTGAGATTAGGAAGACTCCCTTAGGGTCGGTTCACACTGAGGCAGCACGACTCGCAGCCCGACTGCCTCAGGCGACCTGCACACGACTTCAGCGGCGGCTTGCAAAATGACTTCTGTATAGAAGTCAATGCAAGTCGCCTGAAGTCACCCCAAATGTAGTACAGGAACCTTTTTCTAAGGCGGAGCGACTTGTGTCGCTCCTATTAGAATGGCTCCATTGTACAGAATGGAGCGCGACTTGTCAGGCAGTTAAGTCGCCTGACAAGTCGCCCCTGTGTGAACCGAGTCTTAAAGGAAATCCTCCTAAACTAAGCTTTTTACCTGTATAACAGAAGCACCTGTCCACAGAAGCAAAATCAGATTCCAATCTCTCTACCATGGCCAAGACCAAAGAGCTGTTCAAGCATGTCAGGGACAAGATTGTAGACCTACACAAGGCTGGAATGGGCTACAAGACCATCGCCAAGCAGCTTGGTGAGAGGGTGACCACAGTTAGTGCGATTATTCGCAAATGGAAGGAACACAAAATAACTGCCACTCTCCCTCGGTCTGGGGCTCCATGGAAGATCTCACCTCGTGGAGTTTCAATGATCATGAGAACGGTGAGGAATCAGCCCAGAACTTGTCAATGATCTCAAGGCAGCTGGGACCATAATCACCAAGAAAACAATTAGTAACACACTATGCAGTGAAATCCTGCAGCACCCGCAAGGTCTACCTGCTCAAGAAAGCACATGTATAGACCCATCTGAAGTTTGGCAATGAACATCTGAATGATACAGAGGAGGACTGGGTGAAAGCTGTATGGGCAGAGTAGACCAAAATCGAGCCCTTTGGCATCAACTCACCATGTTTGGAGAAGGAGGAATGCTGACTATGATCCCAAGAACATCATCCCCCACCGTCAAACATTGAAACATTATGCGTTGGGGGTGTTTTTCTGCTAAGG
Organism: Lithobates sylvaticus; assembly: GCA_028564925.1. Classification (NCBI taxonomy): domain Eukaryota; kingdom Metazoa; phylum Chordata; class Amphibia; order Anura; family Ranidae; genus Lithobates; species Lithobates sylvaticus. The sequence continues at coordinate 62,570,246 of CM053038.1, forward strand.
GGACAGGGCAACTTCACCGCATCAAAGGGACGATAGACTGGGCCATGTACCATCAAATCTTGGGGGAGAACTTCCGTCCCTCAGCCAGAGCATTGAAATCGGGTTGTGGATGGGTATTCCAGCATGACAATGACCCAAAACGCACGGCCAAGGCAACAAAGGAGTGGCTCAAGAAGAAGTACACTAAGGTCCTGGAGTGGCCTGGCTACTTATTTCACTTGTTAAAATGCAAATTTATAACTTTTTTGAAATGCTTTTTTCTTTGCCGTTATTCTGTCTATCACTGTTAAAATAAACCTACCATTAAAATTATAGACCGTGGAATACTTTCATCCCCCCCCCCCCCTCTTTTTCTGAACTGAACTTATTCCTCATCCTATTTGATTTTCCTACTTTTCTCTCATAATACAATCTTGTGGCCTGTCAGAATAGCCCAATGGTGGAGAACGATGCAAAGGACCCTTCCCTAGCTCAGAAACCAACAGTAATTGATAAACTCAGGACTTTATGGAAGGCTAAAAGGGTGAATATAATGTATTGTTGATGTATATGAACCGAATAAAAAAAAAAAAATTATAGACCGATCATGTCCTTGTCATTGGGCAAACGTACAAAATCAGCAGGGCATCACTTTTTTCCTCACTGTATATTGGTATGTACTTGTATTGGTATATATTGCTTTGGGGCGTGGCCTGGTTGGAGTCCAGGCTGATGTTGCCACTCTAATTACCACCATAGGACCATAAGGATGAGCGGCACCAGGGATAACCTCCTTTTTCTCCCTTGGAGCTACCGTACGAGCCGGGACTCCCAGCTGCGGGTGCAGAAGAATCCATATACATACTCCACATCAACTGAGCTGCACAGCAAGATACCATGGGTCATTTTCTTGTTAAAAAAAAAAAAAAAAGATACCATGGGTCACCGCACATACCGTATATACTCGAGTATAAGCCGAGTTTTTCAGCACATTTTTTTTGTGCTGAAAATGCCCCCCTCGGCTTATACTGGAGTCAAGCACTTTTCTGTAACAGAGAATGACATTTTCCAACCCGACTTTGGGGGCCCGTATCTCTGGGCCACTTGGTGCTAGGAACCCCAAATTTGGTGCGCAAACTACAACATATACAAATTTGGGGTTCCTAGCACCAAGTGGCCCCGAGATACAGGGCCCCAAAGTCGGTTCGGAAAATGTCATTCTCTGCTGCAGAAAAGTGCTTGATATTTTCCGACCCGACTTTGGGGCCCCGTATCTCGGGCCACTTAGTGCCAGGAACCCCAAATTTGGTGTGCAAACCAAGAGGAACAAGCACTACAACCTATCCTAGCACCAAGTGACCCCGAGATAAAGGGCCCCAAATTCGGTCATCTGTGTCCATCTGCAGCAATGACATTTTGGGACCCTTTGGGTCCAGAAACCCCAAATTTTGGCTGCATCTAGGAGGCATCTAGGAACCCTTAACTACCAAGTTTGAAGTGCGGGGGACCTATGGCTGCAAATGGGCACAGTGAGGATGCAAATGGGCACAGTGAGGCTGCAAATGGGCATTGTTGACCCTCTTTTCCACTTACAGTAGCTGCGCATTTCTCACCCTAGGCTTATACTCGAGTCAATACGTTTTCCCATTTTTTTTATGGTAAAATTAGGTGCCTCGGCTTATATTTCGGTTCGGCTTATACTAGAGTATATACGGTATACTGGCAGCAGGTAGCAAAGGCAGTTGCAGTGTAAGGAAGTAAACTGATAAGCTAAAACGAGTCATTAGCAGATAACGCCGAAGTACAGCGCCAATTCCCACCTCTCCCGTTTGGCTTTTTCCAGTTTGTCCTTTAACATGAGGATCTCCTTCTGTAGGGCGAGCTGATGGCTCTCGAAGTCATGTATCCCCTTCTTCACATTCTTTATTTCCAGGGAGTGAGTGGTCTCCCTACGCAGTAACTCCTCTTCGAAATACAGGATCTTCTTCTCCATCTCTGCTTTTACCTTGGAGAGCTCCTGCTGTTGCTCAGAGGTGAATCCAAAGGCTCGACCACCCTTCAGCTGGAAAAAAAAAAGAACACATTCAAAAGGTCATTCCGCCCGCAATTGTTTTTTTTTAGTTGAAGGCTTAGTGTGGTGGACTGGAGTTACTGACCACAGGCCTGCACTGAGATAAGTGGACTAGTATAACACTATCACTGTACAACAAAGCAGGACAGATATAAAGCATAGTCGTTCTTATCTATACATCAAAAAAGAAAGGAAAGCAGAACTTCACCCAAAAGGGGAATCTCTGTTTGCTTCCCCTCCTCCGCTGCCACATTTGGCACCTTTCGGTATTCTGTCAGCAGAGAGAGTTAGGCCGGCCATACACCGTTCGAATTGCTGCTGAACCGGCTGAGATTTGAACCATTAATGGGCAAGCTGAATGTACCAAGTAGATTAAAATCGATAAACTTGGGTATAACCAGCCTACCGGATTCTCTTGCGATTAGCCGCCAGCGATAATCACTGTCTTCTTCCGGCGGGGGCAGCTTCCCCTGCATCACCCAAACCGGGCAATGGCCCAGCATGAGGGATTCCCACAACAAAACACTGTCTGTGTTGATGGGGGAATCAAACAAAATTTATTTCAAGCGACCCATGGCTGCAGGAAAGAAATTTGCTCTATGTATTGCCTGCCTTACTTGCTGTCAGAATACAACGATCCGTGTTGTCGCTGCTCTGTCAAGAAATGCCCCCCATCGGATAGTGCCCGGCCTGAAGGGTGCATGCGCCATACGCAACAGCTGATTTTAACATCAGCTGTTGTGACGGCGCTGGCGCACAATAGCCGACAGATTTTAGTTTTTTTCTGTCAGATTGTGCCCCACGCTCCCGTGGCGAGTTCATGTCCCTAATGGGCGGTTTTCTACACATTGTGGGCGGAATTAGATGGCCAGTGCAGCAAAAAAATTAAACTTTGTGATGGGCGGATTTTTACATTTCTTGTGGGCGGATTTATGGGCACTTTGGGCAGAATTAGATGGCCAGCGCTGCAAAAAATATACTTTGTGATGGGCGGATTTATGCACTGGCCATCTAATTCCGCCCAGAAGAAATGTAAAAATCCACCCATCACAAAGTTTTATTTTTTTGCTGCACTGCCCATCTAATTCCGCCCACAACGTGTAGAAAACCGCCCATCATGGACATGAACTCGCCACCGGGGCACAATCTGACAGAAAATAAAAAATCTGTCAGCTATTGTGCGCCTGCGCCGTCTCAACAGCTGTTGTGCTGTTCCAGACGACGCATGAGTTGCGCATGCCCTCTTCAGGCCGAGCACTATACGATGGGGGGCATTTCTTGACAGAACACCGGCTATAGCCAGCGGGGAAAAAAACCCTGACAGGCTGATTGTACAGCAGTCGATTGAGAGATTGACTTCTGTACAACCAGCCTGCCCCCATAGGTGGATCACATTCAGCCCAGCCGAATGGGCCAAGTTTTGACCCATCTACGGCCGGCTTTACACGTGCAACAAAGTACAGCAAATTTATAGATCTCATCTTTCCCTCAGTTGACTATCATAAAATGAAATCTACAACCAAAACGTGCACTTTCCTCATCTAACATCTCTGCACTCTTTTTATATGATACCCCCTTTTTTTTTTTTGTAGTTATCTTTAAAACAACGCAATCCCCCCCCCCCCACCCCCCCCCCCCCCCCCCCCCCCCCCATCTAGTAACCCTCCCAAGTGTTAAAGAGGAAGTAAACCCTGATGGGTGTTACTTCCTCTTTGTTTCCCTGCAAAGGTAAAGCATAATGGACTACTATGCATCGCTTATGTTATGTCTCGCATATGTCTCACTTACCTGACACAGGATCCAGCGATGTCACCGATGTCCCCTGGCGCACGGAGCCTCCATCTTCTTTGCGGGTATTGCGGCTCTGGCGCTGTTACTGGCCGGAGTCGTGATGACGTCACTCCCGCGCATGCGCATGGGAGCCGCAACTCGCGGCATATCGCCGTTAGCAGCTGCATGCTCAGTGCGCCTGCGCGCCGATGTCTAAGGCGCATGCGCCGTAGACAACGGTGCCTGTCTTTTTGCAAATATCTCCTAAACCGTGTAGGTTTAGGAGATATTTCTTGGACCTAAAGGTAAACCTTAATCTAGGCTTACCTGTAGGTCAAAGTGGTTTGTAAGGGTTTACAACCCACTTTAAGCTGACCATAAATCATGTTTTTTTTTTTCCGATCAGACCGATTAACCACTTGAAGACCAGGCTTTTTCTGGCACTTTTTGGTTACAAGTTTAAATCAGTATTTTTTTGCTAGAAAATGACTTATAACCCCCAAACATTATATCATATTTTTTTAGCAGAGACCCTAGGGAATAAAATGGCGATCGTTGCAATTTTTTATGTCACACTGCATTTGTGCAGCTGTTTTGCAAATGCAATTTTTTTTTTGAGAAAAAATACACTTCAATGAATTCAAAAAAATAAAACGGCGGCTCGGGAGCAGGCCTGCTCGGGTTCCTCCACAACTCTGCAGGAGCCTGGAGCGCCACCGGGGTACCGGAGAAAAGGAGGACCCGGGGCTGCTCTGTGCAAAACTATTGCACAAAGCAGGTAAGCATGACATTAGTAAAGGCTTGTTTTAAAAAAAAAAAAAAAAAAAAAGAAAAACTATCACTTTAATGTACTAATGAGTACATTAAAGTGATAGTTTTTCTTTTTTGGAAATTTTCTATATCAGGGATATGCAATTAGCGGACCTCCAGCTGTTGCAAAACTACAAGTCCCATCATGCCTCTGGGTGTCATGCTTGTGGCTGTCAGAGTCTTGCTATGCCTCATGGGGGTTGTAGTTTTGTAACAGCTGGAGGTCCGCTAATTGCATATCCCTGCACTATATGCTACTTGTGGATCTATCCTGTTATTACTTGTAATTGCTTTTTTGCCGTCTGGCAACAAAAAGTTCTTATAAACAAAAAGTGATGACGACTCATAACAGTATGCATTTATACAAAAACAAGGGGGGGATATAAAGGACTTGTATTGTCTTACCTTAAGCGCTTCCAGATCACCTTCCAGCTGTTTGGAAAAACTGTCGCTGTGTTCTCGTAATTTGCGCTCCTTGGAGGCCTCAGCTGTGGCATCTTCAAGCAGAACTTCCACCTGACACCAAAAAGATGATCACAGAAAGTAAATAAAGGCAAACGTGATATTAAAGCGGCTCTAGAAGCTGAAGGAAGAGCAACAAGCAAAAGTATTTAAAAAGACTCACTCTGTGCTGTTAAAGGTTTTTTTTATTTTCTAAATAGGTTCCTTTAAGCTAGAGCATTGTTGGTTCACTTACCTTTTCCTTCGATTTCCCTTCTAAATGTTTTTTTTCTTTTTCTGAATTACTCACTTCCTGTTTCTCCTCAGTAAACTTCACACCATCATCCGAGCGGTGTTTAGTCAGCCAGAACAGCTTACCGAGGAGGAACAGGAAGTGAGAAATTCAGACAAAGAAAAAAAAAAACATTTAGAAGGGAAATCGAAGGAAAAGGTAAGTGAACAATGCACCTATTCTAAAGGAACCTATTTAGAAAATAAAAAACGAACCTTCACAACCACTTTAATTTGAACATGGATCCTAGAATCTTAGAATAGATCTGGTTTAACATTTTACACACATGCAAACTACAGCCCAACCAAAAAAAAACAACTATTGCTCCGCAATAAAAATAAAAAAGGCTGCATTCACTGCAGGACTTACCCTATCGAGGTTGAATGATACCTACTGTCATTCAACCTAATTCTTATTGGTTGAACTGAATGCCTTTTAACCACTTGCTGACCGCCCTATAGCAGTTTTACTGCTGCAAGGCGGCAGCTGTGCATCAGATCGCATATATATATATATATATATATATATATATATATATATATATATATATTTATATATATATATATATATGTGATCCTGCACTTCCGCCTGCAGGGGGCACGTGCGGGATGCTTCTGCTGTAATTATTCACAGCAGAAGCCGATCTGCAGGTGCCGGGTACTCAATACCCGTCGATCATCAGTTAGACTCAGAATGGAGCGCTGCCTATGTAAACAAGGCAGAGTTCCGTTCTAACATGGGAAGGTATGGATTTTGTGTACCTGCAAAGCAGGGAATAAAATCCATCACTTCCCTTAGTGACAAATTTTATTTGGGTGCAATGGCATCGCAAAAAATGGCCTGGTCATGACAGGGGGTAAATCTTCCGGAGGTCAAGTGGTTAAAGTGATAGTTACCTGAAGTAAATAATAGTAAGCCAGTGGTTGCTGTAAAGGATTTCGTTAAAAAAAAAAAAAAAAAAAAAAATCAGAGTATTAAAGATCACCTCTTTTCTGGCCTTTTCCGACTTGCGCATTTCCTGACGCATAGAGTCCAGTTTTTGCATGACGACTTCCAGTTCCTCCTCTTTGTCGCGCAGCTGCCGGGACAGCTTTTGCTTCTGCGAGCGCAGGTCGGCCATCTTTTCATTGAGGTCCGAAAACTCTTGCAAGGCGAACTTTCTTTGTTGATGAGCATCCTTAAGTTCCTTCGTTTGGCTTCTCAGCCTCTCCTGAGCTTCGGAAAGTTGCTTTAAAAAAAAAAGGGGGGGGGGGGGATACAAAATGTATAAGTAAAATACTTTACATCAAGAGGCTTCATCATCTATTGGGGGAACAGGGAACACAAAAGCGACAAAAACCAGTGTGGGTTTTCAATAGAGCAGCAATTTTTACTCACCACCTATAGGAAAGTTATGTCTTAAAAAAGAACTCCAACCATCAAAGTGATTGTTTTCTCAAGTTGCCTCCCCTACCCCTGGACACTATTTATCCTACATTTCTAGATAAAAAAACAAAAAATGAAAGCAATGTGACCGCTCGAATCATGCAGGGACTACATGCCCCAGAAATCCATGCAGCTCAAGGGCGTGGCCACTGTTATTTGAGCCAATAGTAAAGATACTCCCCTGCGGTGGTTGGAATATTATGTCACCCCTGCTGTCTCAGCCAATGAGGAGGGACAGTCCCTGGAGAAGCAAGGCTCCTGTGTACAAAAGGTGGATTGCGATGGGGCTCAGGTAAGTATTAGGAGGGGGCTGCTGCACAGAGGAGGTTTTTTTACCTTCATGCATAGAATCCATGAAGGTGAAAAACCTTGAACCTTTACAACCACTTTAAAGAGGAGTTCCGCCCGCCCCCCACCAAAAAATTAAAAGTCAGCAGCTACAAATACTGTAGCTGCTGACTTTTAATATTAGGACACTTACCTGTCCATCGATCACGCAATGTCGGCACCCCAGCTGGTTTTCCAATCGGCTCTCGGGTGCTGCCGCTGCCATTCACGGTAAGGGAAACCGGCAGTGGAGCCTTTCGGCTTCACAGCTGGTTCCCTACTGCGCATGTGCGCAGCGCGCTGCGCTTTCTAATTAGCACTGCGGCGCAGTCTCCCTCCTGGAAGTGGGTGATGAGTACCTGTCAAAAACAGTTACCCGATCCCCCTGGAGGGTGCCAAATGTGGCACCGGAGGGCAGGGGGGAGAAGGCAGATAAGCGTAGATTCAAGGAGGGGCCAGATAATCACAGCTTCCACTTTAGGGTGTAACTCTGCTTTAAATCTCTTCTTTTACAAGCTGCCTTGTCTTTTTTTCCCCCTCACTAATGACAGGGTAATATATATATATATATATATATATATATATATTTACACACACACATACATACACACACTACCCCATGTCCAGTTTTGCAGGGAAGATTAGGGCAGTTTGGGATAGTCATTCTTGGCAAAGTATATTCCAAATTCACTAATAGAAATAATCCAAATTGTCAGATCCCCTTGGAATTTTCAGCAATGTGTTCCTGGTCTTGCCCAGCAGATTTAAAACCATCTGCATAGGCTTCCAGGATATAATACCAACTTCTAAGAATTTTCTTAGCAGGATATTTCCTAACAGTTTTCATCTTCCCACTTCACAATCCCAGAGACCTGGGAGGACAGATGTCCCCCACATGGGAATCATGAAAGTCTTTAAGCTTTTCCGACAGGACTGCTTTCATTTCTAGCAAACTCAAATGGGACAGACAACAAAAATCTGTTCCTCAAGTACGTGTATATATGGGGACGTGATGCAAACATTTCACAATCACATATTAGCGGATTAGGCTTTTTATTACTCAGTCAGTATAGGAACTGAGGGATGAAACAGACTTGAGAAAATACAGCTCTGATAAATGGGGGGGGGGGGGGGGGGGGGGGGGGGGGGGGGTTTAGTATACTGTTGAAAATGGGATTGGGCAGATGTCAGAATTGAAAAGGTTAAAAGGTTCAGAAAGATCCTGAGTATCAGTGAGAAAGCCAGCTAAAGAAGCCGATACAAGCAGCCATTTTCCCGAGTCCTAGATTTAGGGGGTCCCACAGAATCCACCCCCCCCCCCCCCAAAAAAAATGGCTTGTTTCTTTCAGATATAACAAGCAAATAAAGATATATTCATACTCACAAGCAATAGGACCATTTACATCTAAATAATAAAAAAATAAATAAAAAAAAGTGCGATGTTGCCAAATGACATACCTTCTGCAGATCGTCCCTCTCCTGCCTTAATGTTCTCTGCTGCTTTTCAAGGCCTTTCAGTTTGTTCGATGAATCCTCCAACTGCTGCCGTATTGCAACTGCATCCTCCAGCTGACGCTCTATTCGACCAGAATCTTTTAAGAGAAACACATTTTTACCACTTTTTAACTATTTTCTTATTATTATATATGCAAACAACAATTGCCTACTAAAAAGTTTAATAAATAAAAGGATTCACAGAGCACCATGTATTTAAGAGAAAGAACAGCAAGTGAAGAATGGTGAATCTAATATTACATAAACTAAAGAATGCTATAAAGTGCAGAAATATTCCATCTCTCTATATCCATCTCTCTATATCCATCTCTCTATATCCATCTCTCTATATCCATCTCTCTATATCCATCTCTCTCTATATCCATCTCTCTCTCTCTATATCTATCTAAAGTGATTGTGCAACTCCAAATTAGTGAATCTCTTCTCCAAAAACTGATATGACACACACACACACACACACACACACCCATGTGCCCTTCACCCCACCTCAAGGGTGTTCTTCTAAATAGGACCATTCTACACTAGAGATTTTTTTGCATTTTGGGATATACTGGTCATATATATTTTTTGTCACTCTATTGGCATTTTTCTGGATTGCTCAAGCGAGATATAGATATAGATATATATGCACGTTTGCACTATTTATGAATTTGCATGATTATGCACTTTTATTCATTTCAGTGTAACTTTTCACAATTCAGATTGATGCCCACTACTGTCCATAAGAATGTAAGGTAAATGACAAGCTGCAGGATGGAAGAACGGCTAAACTCCTCTAATTCGGATGGCATACCTGATATTTTATTCTTTAAGCGCTCTATTTCTTCATTTAGTTTTCGGATTTCTTTGTCACGGTTTAAGGTTCCTATTGCTCGAGAGGAGCCCTGGAGAGACTGGACTGTTTGAGTGGACTCTGGGGAAATCAAAATTCAGAACATGTGTTTGGACAAGACAGTTCATTCAGGTTATTTGTCTACAATTAATACACTATCAAAGAATGTGAATAAAGGAGCATCTCGTGTTTTTTAATAAGCAAGGTATCATGGACACATCTATGCGCACATCTGTGCGAAGGGTCGCCTTCACCTGCATAAAACCACACAGGTGTTTTGTGCAACTATGTGCAGGAAAGTCCAATCTATGTGTATTGACATGCAGCGGCTGCACGGACACAGCTGTGCGGGTGTTCGAGGACAAGCAGCTGTTAAATTAATGTCAATGACGTCAAGGCCCGGCAGGGCTCAATGACGTCAAGGCCCGGCAGGGCTCAATGACGTCAAGGCCCGGCAGGGCTCAATGACGTCAAGGCCCGGCAGGGCTCAATGACGTCAAGGCCCGGCAGGGCTCAATGACGTCAAGGCCCGGCAGGGCTCAATGACGTCAAGGCCCGGCAGGGCTCAATGACGTCAAGGCCCGGCAGGGCTCAATGACGTCAAGGCCCGGCAGGGCTCAATGACGTCAAGGCGCAGCAGGGCTCAATGACGTCAAGGCGCAGCAGGGCTCAATGACGTCAAGGCACAGCAGGGCTCAATGACGTCAAGGCCCGGCAGGGCTCAATGACGTCAAGGCCCGGCAGGGCTCAATGACGTCAAGGCCCGGCAGGGCTCAATGACGTCAAGGCCCGGCAGGGCTCAATGACGTCAAGGCCCGGCAGGGCTCAATGACGTCAAGGCCCGGCAGGGCTCAATGACGTCAAGGCACAGCAGGGCTCAATGACGTCAAGGCCCGGCAGGGCTCAATGACGTCAAGGCCCGGCAGGGCTCAATGACGTCAAGGCACGGCAGGGCTCGATGACGTCAAGGCACAGCAGGGCTCAATGACGTCAAGGCACAGCAGGGCTCGATGACGTCAAGGTGTTTCGCCACACAGGCATACTCCAGCTTTGTCAGAGCTTGAATAGGACTGCCCACATGTGGATGCATGGAACACCTGAGTATACCTTGCATGCAAAGATGGCCCTTCGCATAGGTGTACACATAGATACATCCGCGTGACTGAGACCTAAGCAGTCAAAGAACGAACAATTCTTTGTAATACATCTAAACTCAATGCCAACCTTGCAGCTTCCTATTTAGTTCCAGCTTCTCCTGCTCCAACCGTCGTATCCTGCGCTCATAGGCATCAACCTGCAGACTGTTCTCAAGGCCGCGCTGCACATCCTCATCCTTGGTTACAGCATTTGTGTGGATAATGTCCTTCAGCGAGCCTCGGTCTGAAAAACAACTATAGAAAAGAAGATCGTTTGCATCCTTCAAATACACTGGTCAAAACTTTAAGTACTTGCTAATCCTTGTGGTCATCTATTATGCCAAAGAGGGGGTGACCAACTGTGCAAACCAAAAGGGGATGAACAAAAACTAAAGCAGCTAAAAAAACAACAACAACTGCCGCAGCCACCATCAAGGTGTTCACACACCAACAGTTAGTAAGAGTATCTTATATAGATAAATATATAAATAATGGAGCGCTAGCATTAAAATAGTAAAAGTAGTAAAAAACGTAACCAAGAATGCATTTAAAATATATACTGTTCAGATTGTTAAAAAGTGTGGCGCTAGTAGAAAGTACGCCACTCCAAGGGGATGGTCCAACAAGGATGGCTCCAGACAAAGCTTCCAAAAGGTTAATGGAAATAAAATTAATGGACGTATAGCATCAAATAATGAGCAGAGCTATACAAACAGCATCAGGTAAATACGTCAGGTATAAACCTATATAATCAAAATACCAACTATTATGCCAATACTGAAAATCAATTGGCTATCATTATCTAAGCTACGTTTTCTTTTGTGATACTGTTGACAATTTTGATAAATTCCACAGGAGTAATGTACTTCTGCAAAACCAAGTAACATCCAAATAAAAAAAATGCAATTGTGGGCGGGGTATAGATTGAAATGAAAAAGGGATATGGATAAATATAGTAAGGGAAGTGACACGGAAGGAAATGGAAAAATAAGGACAGGGAATGAGAAAAGATAGGAAACACATTGAAGTTGAACTCTGGGATCTTCACTGAAATGCTCCTCACTTCACTGAGTCACTCCATACCCGTAATTTGTTTCATTGTAAAATGAGCAAACCTGCATATCTCATGAGACTTTGGGATTGCGGTGACATTTTTGGCAGGTGACAGCGGTGTTCTTTTCTGTCACTGCCCCCAAGCTGCTGTCACAAGCAGGGCAGGGAAAAAGTGATTAAAAAAAAAAAAAAAAAGGAAAAGATCCATCCATGTAATTTTGAAGATTATAGAGGAATGGTTTCATGACTGGTCACCCTGAAAGAGAGAGCAGCTGCAGCAGGTCAAATAGAATGCAAACAAGGGTCTACTTCCAAAGTCATGGCTTAATATCTTGTCACAGGTGGGCAATGTTGATTGAAACAGACCATGTGTAAGGAAAGCCACTGAACGGCTTTCGCAGGTATAGTTAACGATTTGCCTAAAAGTTCAACTTTATTGGACATGAATTGAAATAAGAACATGCTAAGAAAAACAAATTTGGCAAAGAAATTACAAAATTCCAGGAAAAACAAAAGTTGGATAAGGAAAAAGTTAAAGGGGAGGGGAACAAAAAAAAATGAAAATAAATAAAAGATAAGGAGAAATGAACTGGAGGGATCGTAGAGGGAAGGGAGACGGAACAGGGTAGGGCAGAAAAAAGAACTGAAGAAAAAGAGCAAAGAGGAGAAAGAAAAAAGCAAGAGCAAAGGCAGGACAGGAAAGGAGAAAGGAAAAAAAAGAAGTATAAAGAAGTGAAAAGCAAGAAAAAGAACAAAGAAAGGGAAGGCAAAAAAAAAATAAAAAATAGGGTAAATGAGGGAAAGAATAAATCTAGAAATAAAAAAGAAAATATATAACATATTGAGAATTATTCAGGAGGCAATGGCTAGGTTCGCTCTGTGTGTGTGTGTGTGTATATGTGTATGTATGTGTATGTATGTATGTATGTGTGTATGTATGTATGTATGTGTATATATATATATATATGTATGTGTGTATGTATGTGTGTGTGTGTATGTGTGTGTATGTGTATACATATATACACACATATACACACACACACACACACACACATATACATATATATATATATATATATACACACACACACACACACTAACCCACCATTCATTCTGTGTAGAGCGACCCTAGCCATTTCCTCCTGAATAATTCTCAATATGTTATATATTTTCTTTTTTATTTCTAGATTTATTCTTTCCCAAATTTTTCCCAAGTTTTAGGACTGTGACCTTCTAGGTATATAAATTTTACCTCTCTGTGGTGTATGTAAAACCCACAAAAGGTAGTTGGAATCCTGAAAACCCGCTGTGCGTACTCGGGGGAACCACTTCCTGTGGAAAATAAAGAATACAACAAACTTCAATAACATATTAGGAACAGTGTCCTTGGATATGAAAGTGTCAGTATGTATCACAACGTACAGGGTTCCTTAGGATGTCGTCATCCACATCGAAGTTGGATGTGTCTGAAGGGCTGCTGACATCCGGGATATAAGGTGCTTCCATATTTCTGATATTCTCCCAATCGATCCCCTCAAAGAACGTGTGAGTCTTAAAATCATCAATTCCGTTCTGTCCCAGTCTGCGCTCTCGGCTGCAGATCAGCCTCTGGATCAGATCTTTCGCCGTCTCCGACACATCGTTTATGTGGGAGGGGAACTGGAACCGCTCCTGTAAAAATGAAATCATCATCAAACACTTATATAGGTATATTGCACATTAGGATACGGTACAATCTGATTGCACAATCTCCTTGAGATCTAGCAATAGCGCAAGAACCTACCTGATGGCACACAAATTGGCTGGATAACTTAGGGAGGTCTTCATATCACAAAGATTTGGTAAATCTAAATCAGTGGTCATCAAACCTGTCCTCGGGACCCACTAACAGGCCAGGTTTTAGATTTTACCTTGGGGAGATGCAGACTAGAATACTGCAATCACTGAGCAGCGAATTATATCACCTTTGATGTATTTCAGTTATCTTGCAAACCTGGCCTGTTAGTGGGCCATGAGGACAGGGTTGATGACCACTGATCTAATGCGAGAGAAAACGAGAACCACCGTTTCAGGACGGCTCTTCAAGGAGAGTGCTCATCTTCCCAGATCAAGGAGCCCCAGGTGCTGGCTAACACAATCACAATAGTAGGCAATAGTGAAAAGGAACTCTGGACAGCCGCACACCGGGAAAAAAACTTAAAATCCTGTGCTTTTATTTGAACTAAAAAAATCACATCAAAATAAAACAATCCAGGGCTAAAACTAATTTTAGCACGAAACGCGTCAGTTATTTTTGTGCCCCCCTCATTGCCGTGGATTGTTTTATTTTGATGTGATCCTTTGGTTCAAATAAAAGCACAGGATTTTACGTTTTTCCCGGTGTGCGGCTGTCCAGAGTTCCTTTTCACTATTGCCTACTACACTGATCTAATGTACCGTTATATACTCGAGTATAAGCCAACCAGAATATAAGCCGAGGCACCTAATTTTACCACAAACAACTGGGAAAACTTACTGACTCGAATATAAGCCTAGGGTGAGAAATGCGCAGCTACTCTAAGTGGAAAAGAGGGTCAACAATGCCCATTTGCAGCCTCACTGTTCCCATTTGCAGTGATTTTGCAGCCATATTTCCCCCGAACTTCAAACTACCTTTAACTGGTAGTTAAGGGTTCCTAAATGCCCCCTAGCTGCAGCCAAAATTTGGGGTCTCTGGACCCAAAGGGTCCCGAAAGGACATTGCTGCAGATGGACACAGTTGACCGAATTTGGGGCCCTGTATCTCTGGGTCACTTAGTGCTAGGAACCCCATATGGATATGTTGTAGTGCTAGGCCCACTGGGTTTGCACACCAGATTTGGGGCTCCTAGCACCAAGTGGCCCCGAGATACAGGGCCCCAAATTCGGGTCGGAAAGAAAATGTCAAGCACTTTTCTGCAGCAGAGAATGACATTTTCCGAACCGACTTTGGAGGCCCCGTATCTCGGGCTACTTAGTGCTAGGAACCCCATATTTGGATATGTGGCAGTGATGGATCCACTGGGTTGGCATACCAAACTTGGGGTTCCTAGTATCAAGTGGCCCAGAGATACGGGGCCCCAAAGTCGGGTCGGAAAATGTCATTTTCTGCTGCAGAAAAGTGCTTGACTCTAGTATAAGCCGAGGGGGGCATTTTCAGCACAAAAAAAAATATGCTGATAAACTCGGCTTATACTCGAGTATATACGGTATGCGGCCAGATTCTACCGTGTATGGTGACCCTAATAGACACCACAATGTGCCTCTATTAGCTTGTTAGGCAAAAAAAAAAAAAACCCTATGTGTTGCCCTTAAACTAGCTTCACGTGGTTTCTGGCATGACTTCAAGCCTAAGACTGGCCATACAAGAGCAAATTTATTTTCTGTAACCAGAAAGTGTCAACGTTGGAATTCCTCCTGATGGGCCACTGTGTTCTCCTGGTGAGGAGGAAGCCATCTCCGCTATGAGAAGACAGTGATTAGTGCTAGTGGCCACAGAAGCCGCTAGCGATAATCGCAGGTAAAACCCAGCATGCTGATTGTACCCAAGTATGACCTCGTCAAAAGGATGACATTGTTATCCCCATGCACCACGGAAGCCAGAGCAAAAGGCGGGCGAGTATATCATCCTTTTTTTTCTTCTACAGATGCTTTTTATATAACCTTATTTCCAGCAAATCAGCAAGAGGGAGAGGTGGCACGGGTAAGCTGACCTTACATGCAGCGCAAGGTCTGAATATTTCAAAAGTTGGTTTTGATCTTTTTAAAGCTCAACTCTAACCTCCCATATGTGAAGGATGCCCTACTTCTAAAGCAAGGAGCAATCTTGTAAGACTCCGGGACAACTGAATGTAAAAAAAATCCCAAGAAATTCTTTAAGTATATAAACAGTAAAAAAAAAAAAAAAAGGACAGACCATATTAGCCCCATAAAGAATGAGGAAGGACATCTGGTTACAAAGGATGGGGAGATAATGAAGGTATAGAATTTATTCTTCTCCTCAGCCTTCACGAGGGAATCGGGGGGCTTCAGTAACCAAAACTGCCGTGTTTATCCTCATGACACGTCACAGGAAGCACCTCCATGGTTAACAGAGGACAGAATTAGAAATAGACTTGGCAAACTTAACATTAATAAATCACCGGGACCAGATGGCTTTTGCACCCGAGGGTACTTGGGGAACTCAGTCAAGTAATTGCCAGACCATTGTTTAAATTTTTTTCTGACAGTCAACTGAGTGGAATGGTACCAGCTGATTGGAGAAAAGCCAATATAGCACCAATATTTTTAAAAGAGCTAAAATACATCCCTGGGAATTACAAACCAGTTAGCCTAACATCAATAGTATGCAAGCTCTTGGAGGGGATGATAAGGGACTATATATAGGATTTCAGTAATGAAAATGTTATCATTAGCAGTAATCAGCATGGATTCACAAAGAATCGTTCTTGCCAAACCAATCTACTAACCTTCTATGAGGAGGTGAGTTGCCATCTAGATAAAGAAAGGCCCGTAGACGTGGTGTATCTGGATTTTGCAAAAGCATTTGACACAGTTCCCCATAAAGGTTTACTGTACAAAGTAAGGTCCGTTGGCATGGACCATAGGGTGAGTACATGGATTGAAAACTGGCTACAAGGGCGAGTTCAGAGGGTGGTGATAAATGGGGAGTACTCGGAATGGTAAGGGGTGGGTAGTGAGGTCCCCCAGGGTTCTGTGCTGGGACCAATCTTATTTATTTTGTTCATAAACGACCTGGAGGATGGGGGTGGGGTAAACAGTTCAATCTCTGTATTTGCAGACGATACTAAGCTAAGCAGGGCAATAACTTCTCTGCAGGATGTGGAAACCTTGCAAGAAGAGCTGAACAAATTATTGGGGTGGATTGGATATTATTGGATAGGTTTTATAGCAGAAAATAAAAAATTGTTAATTTTTTTTAAATTCAGACTTTTTTTCGTTACTAGCGCAAAAAATAAAAACCCAGTGACGATCAAATACCACCAAAAGAAATCTCTATTTGTGGGAATAAACAAAATACATTTTATTTGGGTACAGCATTGCATGACCACGCAATTGGCAGTTAAAGTAGCGCAGTGCCGTATAGCAAAAAATGGCCTGGCAGCGTGGAAGGGCTGACATCGATTGCAGTGTGGAGGAGCGGTCTACGTGGACAGCTTCACCCACGGATGCCTGCATACTTAGATGTCCCTGTTTTAACCATCAACCATGTGAGAGTTGCTAAATGTTTTACATATATTATGCGATATGACGCTACTTGTATATCAAGTCAAATTTTTTTAAATTTTGCTTGTCTTGCAAAACACCTTTAAACCAAGGTTTTACCGTACTCCTGTTTATATACCGCTTAACCGCTTGCCGACCGCTTCACGCACATATACTGCAGCAGAATAGCACGGCTGCGCAAAATCCTGTACGGGTACGTCGTCCTCTTTAAGAGCCGCCAGAGGGCGCGTGCCCGCTGCACAGCAGGGGGACCCGATGCGCGCGTCCGGCGATCAAATGCACGAGAGCCAGTACGGGGACTTGTGTGTGTAAATGCATAAATCCTTGTTCTGTCAGGGGAGACGAGACCTATCGTTTGTTCCTACTAAGTAGAAATAACGATAGGTCTCCTCCCCCAGTCAGTCACATCCCCATACAGTTAGAACACACAGAGGGAACAAACATTTAACCCCTTGATCGCCCCCTAGTGTTAACCCCTTCCCTACCAGTGACATTTACACAGTAACCAGTGCATATTTATAGCACTGATTGCTGTATAAATGTCAATGGTCCTAAAAATGTGTCCGATCTGTCTGCCGCAATGTCGCTAAAAATCGCAGATCACCGCGATTACTAGCTAAAAAAAAAAAAAGGCATAAAGCTTTCCCATAGTTTGCAGACGCTATAACTTTTGCGCAAACCAACCAATATACGCTTATTGCGATTTTATTTTACTAAAGATATGTAGAAGAATATATAGTGGCTTAAACCGATTTTTATTTTTATTTAAAATTTTGGGATATTTAAGGCGGCAGTGGTGTAGTGGGTAGCACTCACGCCTAGCAAAAGGGCCGCTGATTCGTATCCCAACCACGACACTACGTGCCAGGAGTGTGCATGCTCTCCCTGTGCCTGCGTGGGTTTTCTCCGGGTACTCCGGTTTCCTCCCACACTCCAAAGACATGCTGGTAGGTTAACTGGCTTCTGTCTAAATAGGCCCCAGTGTATGAATGTGTGAGTTAGGGACCTTAGATTGTAAGCTCCTTGAGGGTAGGGACTGATGTGAAAGTACAATGTATATGTAAAGCTCTACGTATATAGCAAAAAGTTAAAAATATAGTTTTTTTCTAAAATTGTTGCTCTTTTTGGTTTAAAATAAAAACCGCAGAGGTGATCAAATATCACTAAAAGAAAGCTCTATTTGTGGGGAAAAAAGGACATCAATTTTGTTTGGGAGCCACGTCGTACGACCGCGCAATTGTCAGTTAAAGCGACGCAGTGCGGAATCACAAAAAGAGCTCTGGTCTTAAGCCAGCAAAATGGTCCGGGGTCTGAAAGTGGTTAAAATAAAAAAAACGCAGAGGTGATCAAACACCACCAAAAGAAAGTTCTTTTTGTGGGGGAAAAAAGTCATTGCATGACCCCACAATTGTCAGGTAAAGCGACGCAGTGCCAAATCGTAAAAAGTGCGATTTTTTTTTTTACCAAAAATATGTAGAAGAATACATATTGGCCTAAACTGAGGAAAAAAAAATATTTTTTTATATCATTTTTGGGGAATATTATAGCAAAAAGTTAAAAATTATTTTTTCTCAAAATTGGTGCTTGTTTTTTTGTTTATAGCGCAAAAAAATAAAAAACCACAGAGGTGATCAAATACCACCAAAAGAAAGCTCTATTTGTGGGGGAAAAAGGACGTCAATTTTGTTTGGGAGCCACGTCAAATGACCGCGCAATTGTCAGGTAAAGCGACGCAGTGCCAAATCGTAAAAAGTGCGATTTATTTTTTTACCAAAAATATGTAGAAGAATACATATCGGCATAAACTGAGGAAAAAAATATTTTTTTATATCATTTTTGGGGAATATTATAGCAAAAAGTTAAAAATTATTTTTTCTCAAAATTGGTGCTTGTTTTTTGTTTATAGCGCAAAAAAAAAAAAAAATAAAAAACCACAAAGGTGATCAAATACCACCAAAAGAAAGCTCTATTTGTGGGGAAAAAAGGACGTCAATTTTGTTTGGGAGCAACACCAAATGACCGCGCAATTGTCAGTTAAAGCGACGCAGTGCCGAATCGCAAAAAGTGCTCTGGTCTTAAGCCAGCAAAATGGTCCGGGGGTCTAAAAGTGGTTAAAATAAAAAAAAAGCGCAGAGGTGATCAAATACCACCAAAAGAAAGCTCTATTTGTGGGGAAAAAAAAAAGTAATCGTACGACCGCACAATTGTCAGTTAAAGCGATGCAGCGCCAAATTGTAAAACGTGCTCTGGTCAGGAAGGGGGTAAAATCACTTGTATGTTTTCCACCACTGTCAAAATCTTGTACTATGACCTTACTCATAATAAAAAACGTTTGTAAACAAAAAAAAAGGAAGGGGGGTAAAATCTTCCGGGGCTGAAGTGGTTAATAAACACTGAAACAGAAAATATATTTTTTTGGGTGGAGATGACCTTTTGAGAAGTCTGGCTATCGAGCCGCGTTATCTGAAAAGTTGTGAATGAAACTCTAACTGGTTTGGCACCATGGGGTGTGAGACCGGCGCTTTGATAAGCTGCCAGCGCCGCCACATTTTCTCTACGCTAAACTGGAACGCTGCCATAAACCGTAGTACTGCTGTCTGTGCAACAGGCATATCAGGACGCGGGATCTGTCTTACTTAATTACATACATTCTGTAATCGTTTATCTGTCCGGGACAATACAATGCAGACAGTGGAAGACTGTCAAGACGCTCGGCAACTACAAAATAATAATTGCGCTGCCAACATTTAATGGGCACCTGTCTTGGAGGAAATTACATGGCATAAAGTTGGCTGATATGGAGGGAAATTGCTGCCCTCCTTCTAAGCTCCCATCCCTACTTTACCACTTCAGCTCCGGAAGGTTTTACCCCCCTTCATGACCAAAACATTTTTTGCAATACGGCACTCAACTGACAATTGCGCGGTCATTTAACACCGTACCCAATTGGTCCTTTTTTTCCCCCCACAAATAGAGCTTTCTTTTGGAGGTATTTAATCACCTCTGCCGGTTTTATTTTTTTCGTTATAAACAAAAAAAAAAAAAAGAGAGACAATAAAAAAAAAAAAAGAAAAAATATTTTTTACTTTTTGCTACTAAAAACACATCCAAAAAAAAAAAAAAAAAGCTCTATTTGTGGGGAATGCATGACCGCACAATTGTCAGGTAAAGCGACGCAGTGCCAAATGGTAAAAAGTGTGTAATTTTTTTTTTTTACCAAAAATATGTAGAAGAATACATATCGCCCTAAACTGAGGAAAAAAAAATTTTTTTTATATCATTTTTGGGGGGTATTTATTATAGCAAAAAGAAAAAAATAAATAATCAAATTTCTTCATCAATTTAGGCTAATATATATTCTCCTACATATTTTTTGGTAAAAAATTCCAATAAGCGTATATTGATTGGTTTGCGCAAAAGTTATAACGACTACAAACTATGGGATAGATTTAGGGACTTTGATTTTTTTTTTTACTGGTAATGGTGGCGATCAGTGATTTTTAGCGGAACTGCAACATTGCGGTGAAGAAATCTGACACGAAGTGACACTTTTTGGGGACAAGTGATACCAATACAGTGATCAGTGCTTAAAAAAAATGCACTGTCACTGTATAAATAACACTGGCAGGGAAGGGGTTAACATCAGGGGCGATAAAAGGGTTAAGTGTGCTCCTAGCAAGTGCTTTCCAATTGGTGGGGTGGATACACTAGAGAAAAACAGAGAGCCGTGTTTCTGCAGAAACATAAGCTCTCCATTTTCCTCTCTGGCAGAACGGAGCGCTGCCTTGTTTACATAAGACTGCCATTCTGCGTCTCCTCAGAACGATCGGCGGGTCCTGGCGGCCATAGGACCCGCTGATTGGCTTCTGCTGGACACCAAGTAAAACATTTTTGGGGACCAGTCACACTAATGCAGTGACCAGTGCTAAAAAAAATGCACTGTCACTGTATAAATGACACTGGCAGGGAAGGGGTTCACATCAGGAGCGATCAAAGGGTTAAATGTGTTCCTAGGGAGTGATTTCTAACTGTGTGGGGGATGGACTGACTGGCAGGAACACAAGATCTCTCTCTTCCTCTCTGACAAAACGATGGTCTGCCTTGTTTACATAGGAAGACTGCTGTTCTGGCTCTCCAGCGAACGATCAGCGGGTCCCGGCTGCCATAGTGGCCGCTGGACTCATTGATTGGTTCCAGCAATGACAGCAAAAGCGGGTCTCCGGAGGCGTGCGCACGTGCCGCAGACCCAGAAGAGGAAACACTGTACAGGTACGTTGTTTCACGCAGCCGGGCCGCCCCCCCCCCCCGCATTAAATGTGTGGTGGGCGGTCCGGAAGCAGAGTTTTTTAACTCCTTAAATACGCTCCAAAAATGCTGCAAGCAGGATTTTTTTTCACCGCAACGGAAGCGCACCTCCCCAGTGTGATCACATTCCATTGATTTTAAAGGGAAGTGTTTTTTCTTGAGCTTTTCAGGCACGTTTTTTAACACCTCAGTGTGAAAGCACCCTTAGGACTCTCACACTGATCCGGGGGCAAATTTTTTTTAATATTTTAATGCATTTGCAGTGTTTTTTTTAAAGAACACGCAACTCAAAAAACTGCTTTAAAAACGCACCGCGGGCGTGTTTTTAACCACGTTTTTGACGCATTTTCCATTGCTTTCCAATAGGAAGGTGAGTTTTTGTCGCTTTTTTTTTTAGCTCCTCAAATACGCTCTAAAAGATGCTGCAAGCAGGATTTTATTTCCTCACTGCAACAGAAGGGCACAGCCTCAGTGTGCACACATTCATTCATTTAAAGGGAAGCATTTTTCTTGAGCTTTTCAGCGCTTAATTTTTTTAAGGCAAAAGCGCTTGAAAAACTCCTTAGTGTGAAAGCAGCCTTATAGTCAATTGCTTTCATGTTTTCATTATTCCACATGGTGCTGGAAAAAAAGGAAAATCTACCTACCCTGAGCAACAAAAAACTCTGTAAAAGTTCTGCATTATATAATAAGATGCATTATAAATGGGAAAAATAAATACCGTATATACTCGAGTATAAGCCGAGTTTTTCAGCACATTTTTTTGTGCTGAAAGTGCCCCCCCCCCCCCCCCTCGGCTTATACTGGAGTCAATCACTTTTCTGCAGCAATAAAAAAAATTCTGACCCGACTTTGGGGCCCCCCTATCTCGGGGCCACTTGGTGCTAGGAACCACAATGTTTGTGTGCAAACCCAGCAGAACTAGCACTACAACATATCCAAAGATGGGGTTCCTAGCACCAAGTGGCCCCCGAGATACGTGGCCCAAAAACGGTTCAGAAAATGTCATTCTTTGCTGCAGAAAAGTGCTTGACATTTTCAGAACCGACTTTGGGGCCCCGTATCTCGGGGCCACTTGGTGATAGGAACCCCATCTTTGGATATGTTGTAGTGCCACTGGGTTTGCACACCAAATTTGGGGTCCCTAGCACCAAGAGACCCCGAGATACGGGGCCCCAAAGTAGGTCAACTGTGTCCATCTGCAGCAATGTCATTTCGGGACCCTTTGGGTCCAGAGACCCCAAATTTTGGCTGCAGCTAGGGGGCATCTAGGAACCCTTAACTACCAAGTTTGAAGTTCGGGGGACCTATGGCTGCAAATGGGCACAGTGAGGCTGCAAATGGGCATTATTGACCCTCTTTTCCACTTACAGTAGCTGCGCATTTCTCACCCTAGGCTTATACTCGAGTCAATACGTTTTCCCAGTTTTTTGGTGGTAAAATTAGGTGCCTCGGCTTATACTCGAGTATATACAGTAATAATCCATTTCTTTGCCATCTCTATCCCATTTAGGTTTGCATTTTTAGGTCATACTCCCTCAAACTACAAAAACAGCCTTCATGTGGATATACAGCTACTCTACTGCATTAGATGTATATAATAAGATGCATTATAAAAAAAAAAAATGGGAAAAAAAAAAACAAAAAACAAACAAACAATAAAAAAAAAACAAAAAAAAACATTAAAATAATAAAAAAAAAATAAAGAAAAATCTATTTCTTTGCCATCCCTATCCTAGCAGGTTTGCATTTTTAGGTCACACTCCCTCAAACTACAAAAACAGCCTGCATGTGGATATACAGCTACTCTACTGCATTAGATGTATATAATAAGATGCATTATAAAAAAAAAAAATTGGGAAAAAAAAATAAAAACAAAAAACAATAAACAAATTTTTTTAAAATAACATTAAAATAATAAAAAAAAAAATCAATTTCTTTGCCATCCCTATCCTATCAGGTTTGCATTTCTAGGTCACTCTCCCTCAAACCACAAAAACAGCCTGCATGTAGATATACAGCTACTCTGCTCGGGATTTGCACACTTGTTCCAAAATCATCACATTAATATGCGATTTCTCTATTAGCGATGGACAGAACCCAATCCAGAAACAACCCACAACTCTAAAACATCCAGTTAGAATAACTGGCTTATGACCAAATGGAATTTAGCCGGGTGTAACTATAGTTGACTTTAAGATGTACCACTATAAGGTTCCCGGCACAGGAAGGGATGTGAAGCCTCCATACTTTTATAGTGCCGTGTAATACATTCCATTAAAGCTAAGTGCACTTTCACAATGAATTATGCATCTGCACTTGACCTGTAACCTCTGAAATCCGGAGTCAAGTCCCGCTGTGTAAGTCTATGTAGTGCGGCTCGGGAACGTGCAGACTCTGCGCGCCTCCATAGCAAGTGACTTGCTATGGGGACCCAGGAAAAAGAGGAGCCAAGATCGCTGCCGGGGGACCCAGAGGAGGAGGATCGGGGGCCGCTCTGTACAATACTACTGCACAGAGGTGGAGAGTAGGGATAAGCTCCGGCGTGTTCGCATTGGTCCACGTGCAGAGCCAACCAGGAAGTCGGCGCAGCGCTGCGCTAATCACAGGCAGTGAGACATTGCCCGATCTCTGCAGCCACGCATCAGGGGAATGTCTCACTGCCTGTGATTAGCGCAGCGCTGCGCCGACTTCCTGGCGGGCTCTGCACGTGGACCATGCGAACATGCCGGAGCTCACCCTAAGTGGAGAGTATAACATGTTTGTTATTTTAACCCCTTGCCGACAATCGCACGATATATGTTGGCACAATGGCACGTCTGGGCAAATGGGCGTACAAATACGTCTACTTTAAGAAGCGGCATTGTGGGAGGGGCTTCGTGACCGCGGGTCCCATGAACTTGATGTCCGCCGGGTTCCCGCGATTGTGTCACGGAGCGGAAGAATGAGGAGATGCCTTTGTAAACAAGTGTGATCGGGAGCAGTGATCGCTGTCATGTCCTAGGTAGCCCATCCCCCTACAGTTAGAATCACTCCCTAGGACACACTTAACCCCTTGATCGCCCCCTAGTGTTTAACCCCTTCCCTGCCAGTGCCATTTATATAGTAATCAGTGCATTTCTATAGCACTGATCGCCGTATAAATGACAATGGTCCCAAAATAGTGTCAAAAGTGTCCGATGTGTCCACCATAATCTCGCAATCATGATAAAAATCGCAGATCGCCGCCATTACTAATAAAAAAAAAAATAATTATAACAAAAATGCCATAAATCTATGCCCTATATTGTAGACGCTATCATTTTTGTGCACACCAATCAATACACTTATTGCGATTTTTTTACCAAAAATATGTAGGAGAATACATAACGGCCTAAACTGAGAAAGAAATTTGTTTTTTTTTAATATATTTTTTGGGGATATTTATTATAGCAAAAAGTAAAAAATATTCCTGTTATTCAAAATTGTCGCTCTTGTTTATAGGGCAAAAAATAAAAAAATAAAAATCGCAGAGGTGATCAAATACCACCAAAAGAAAGCTCTATTTGTGGGGAAAAAAAGGAAGTAAGTTTTGTTTGGGCACATCGTCACACGACCGCGCAATTGTCAGCGACGCAGTGCCGTTTCTCAAAAATTGGCCTGGTCAGGAAGGGGGTAAATCCTTCCGGTCCTTAAGTGGTTAAAAAATTTTTTTACACTTTAGTAACACTTTAAAAGAAACCATGTCACCTTGGCCATTTAGGACAAAGTGACAGCGTGTGCCAAGTTCAACCCACCTAGCAAATTATTTAGATTAATCCAAGCCCTTTCACCATCAACCTGCTCCATCAGAACCATCACTCCATTGCTCTAATTGAGCGAGGCTTCCCAGTATTGAGGCGCATGTGGCCTCCGACAGGTCAGACCTCAATATAACCACATCGGGTGAGGCAGAGATGCCATCCACATGCCAAAGCTTCAACACCCTCCAAGAGCAGATATTACCCAAGGAGGACACCTACATGGATGGGTGAGTTTACGCAGGACTGTAGATAAATGGGTACCACCAGTCCTCCTGAATGAGACCGGGCCAGCAGGGGGGCCCAGGCAGCAGGGCGATTCAGATGTGGGCAGGAGGAGTGATCGGTACGGCAATACCCTCTCTCTGCAGCAGCTAAAAGCTGGCTCCCCCCCCCTCTCGTTGGTTGGCTTTCAGCTGCCGCAGAGAGCCATTCAAAGGATTGGTTCCAGCAATTATCCCCCCGCCACACCAATCACCTGATCACATATGTAATTTACCAGCCCTTTCCTTTCCTGAATGAGCACAATGAGTGATCATTACCGATCACTCACTGTGTTCATTCAGGTCAGGTTGTCTGTCTGGGGCTCCGTGGTTTCTAACAGCAGCCCTGAGTATACGTTGCTGGGTGAATGAGGGAGCTCTGGGCTATCAAGGTCACTCTGCCCTGAATGACTTAAAAAGTGTCTCCAAGTTCACTGAAGAGGGAATGTCCCCTCCGGAGAATCATGTCTAGGTGGGACGAATAGCTACCTCATGATTCATGATCTTCCCGTACGTCTCCACCAGAGATTCGGCATAGAAAGGCGTCTCCCCATACAGCATTTCATACATGCAGACTCCCAGAGACCACCAGTCACATTCCGGCCCGTATTTTCCCATCCCATCCTCCATTGCTTGTAGAATTTCGGGAGAGATATAATCGGGTGTTCCTACTGCCACTGAAGATTGCACCTGCACAAAGGAAGAGAGATCTGGTTAAATGGATTGTATAATGTAGGAAAAAAAAAAAAAAAAAAGTAGGCAAAATACATCATAAGTGAATCTCTACAAACCTATAAAAATTTACCAGCATTGGCCAGCAAATGGGAATGAAAAACTAATTGAATAAAAGAAGCCAAAACACTTTCAGTGGGGGGGGGGTTATTAAACTCCAAAAACTTGAACATTCGCTTAAAGCGATTCCAAAGCCTTAAGGTATTTCTTACCCCAATGCAGGGGTGTCAAACTCGATTTCATCGTGGGCCGCATCAGCGCTAGGATTGCCCTCAAAAGGGCCGGTTGTATCTGTAAGATTAGATATCCAGCACATCCCCTCCCCTTACATTAGATATCAGGACCCCCCCCCCCCCAACATCAGGAGTTGAGTCCCCCACTCTCCCTTACATCACAGTGCACCCCCCCTTTCCTTATGCTGCTGCGGGGAAGAGGCTGGATGAATTGCTTGAAAGCAGAAAGTAGGGGTCTGGAGGAGGACCAGAGGAGGGCTGGAGCTCTCCTGCAGCTGCAGGAGAGGTGTGAGGGCCACATGAAATGGCCTGGAGGGCCGGATTCGGCCAGCTGGCCTTGCATTTTACATCTGTGCCCTAATGCATTCTATGAGCGCCACTGTAGAAAGCAGCTTTCTATGGGGGAGGAGCCAGGAGCCCCAATGGGCGACCCAAGAGGAGGAGGATTGGAGCAGCTCTGTGCAAAAGCACAGAACAGGTAAGAAAGACATGTTTATTATTTTAATTAAAAAAGAAAAAAAAAGAGCTTTAATATCACTTTAAAGACTTGCCACACATGGCATTTACCCAGAAGTCATTTGTGTTTCAGGAGAGGCTGATCATGAAACCCAGAGAAAACAGCCGCGACCGACCCGTGGGTTTGGGGGGACGGCCGCGACCGACCCGTGGGTTTGGGGGGACGGCCGCGACCGACCCGTGGGTTTGGGGGGACGGCCGCGACCGACCCGTGGGTTTGGGGGGACGGCCGCGACCGACCCGTGGGTTTGGGGGGACGGCCGCGACCGACCCGTGGGTTTGGGGGGACGGCCGCGACCGACCCGTGGGTTTGGGGGGACGGCCGCGACCGACCCGTGGGTTTGGGGGGACGGCCGCGACCGACCCGTGGGTTTGGGGGGACGGCCGCGACCGACCCGTGGGTTTGGGGGGACGGCCGCGACCGACCCGTGGGTTTGGGGGGACAGCCGCGACCGACCCGTGGGTTTGGGGGGACAGCCGCGACCGACCCGTGGGTTTGGGGGACAGCCGCGACCGATCCGTGGGTTTGGGGGACAGCCGCGACCGATCCGTGGGTCGGGGGGGGGCAGCGGCGACCGATCCGTGGGTCGGGGGGGGGACAGCGGCGACCGATCCGTGGGTCGGGGGGGGGACAGCGGCGACCGATCCGTGGGTCGGGGACAGCGGCGACCGATCCGTGGGTCGGGGGGGGGACAGCTGCGACCGATCCGTGGGTCGGGGGGGGGGACAGCGGCGACCGATCCGTGGGTCGGGGGGGGGGGGGGACAGCGGCGACCGATCCGTGGGTCGGGGGGGGGGGGGGGACAGCGGCGACCGATCCGTGGGTCGGGGGGGGACAGCGGCGACCGATCCGTGGGTCGGGGGGGGACAGCGGCGACCGATCCGTGGGTCGGGGGGGGACAGCGGCGACCGATCCTTGGGTCGGGGGGGACAGCGGCGACCGATCCGTGGGTCGGGGGGGACAGCGGCGACCGATCCGTGGGTCGGGGTACAGCGGCGACCGATCCGTGGAAAGGTATCATTGGGTTGGGAGGGGACTTTTCACAGGCACGGTAACTTTGACCTTAATGTCACAGTCATTAAACTTAATCCACATGCAAAGCTGCATATATTAACCCTTCCTTCACTTGCTCGCTGTTCTGTTTGCCTGCAAAAGAAAAGTGGGCTCAGTTATGGCTTACAGAGGGCCAATGACACTCTCCCTGCTTCATATGACAGCATTTGAGGCAGGCGATTGAGTTCAGCCCCTGGTATTTATTGTGGGAGGAAGGTAAATGGTCCCGATACCCCGAGGACAAAGTATTTGTCTCTCGATGGCTGAATGGAACAGCGAGGGAGTAAAGGAAAGGCAAGTATAAGCAACTAAGAGCCTCAGGTACGTGTTCTCCTTCCCCCTGGATGGGCTTTCCTCTGAGTCCAAGTTTATAATCCCCATTATAAGTCTCAGGTGCTTCAGGACACGGTCTTAATTTCCGTGCTGTAAATGAGGTCCAGACAGAGGAGGGAGTTTTCATTTCAGAGAACATCTGAGGCCAAGCTGCAGCAGATAAAAAGTCTTGAAGCAGATTAAAAGATCTCTCTAAATAGCTGATCAGCAGGGGGGGGGGGGGGGGGGGGGGGGGGGAGGGGCTGGTCAGCATATGTTCCCAAACAATAGGGTTTCCCACCATCCTCACAAATACATAAAACGACTATTGATCCTTAAGCTGGCCATACATCGATTGAAATTTGGCCAGCTCAGCAGGGACTAGCCAAATTTTCGAGCCATGAATGGGCATCGGTAAGATCAACTTCTGTACAACCAGCTAGTTGGGTTTTTCCTGATCAATCAGTGCCGCTGGCTATAGCCGGCAGCACTGATCATTGTATTCGGACTCTGAGCACAAGCAAATCAATGGGAGGATCCCCTCCCCCAGCCACCTTGAACGTCTAAATGGGGGAAACCAGATACATTTCTTACCATTCATTACGCTGGTTGAAGAAAAAAAAAAAAAGTGAACGATGAATGATGGGCTGCCTTAGTTTTAAACAGAGAAGTGAAGAGAGAAAGTCAGCAGATATCCAAAATGTTATTTTAACATTTTCACTTGCCGACTGCCACACGCCGATATACGCAGGCACAATGGCAGCGGTGGGAAAATGGTCGTATCTGTACGTCCCCTTTAAGTGTCGGGGATAGCGGGCGCGCAGCCACCGCGTACATCATGATCATGCCCGCGGGACCGGCGGACTCGGACTCCCGGCGATCGTGTCACGGAGCCTCAGAATGGGGAAGTGCCTATGTAAACCAAGCACGTTTTTTTGCGGTGGAACTCCACAACTGCTAGTATACATGAAGCCGTATTCCTTTTCAGAGACTCCAGTATTTAGATCTCGATCCCCAAGTTCCTGGCCCTACCAGCACTCACCATGGAGTCTACTACACTTCACGCAATTTCTAATTTGTAAAAACGGACAAGAAGCCCATGAAAAACTCATAAGGGTTGCATAAGAAGGGCAGAGTTGGAAACAAGTGCAGAAACCTTCGCTCCAAGACCCTTTCACACTGGGGCACTCTTCAAGTGTTTAACGCTAAAAAACACTTTCACACTGGGGTGGTGCACTTGCAGGACAGGAAAAAAAATTCCTGCAAGCATCATCTATGGGGTGGTGCGGGAGCGATGTATACACCGCTCCTCCACCGCCCCTGCCATTGAAATCAATAGGCAGCACTGCCAAAGCGCCTCTAAAGCGATTCCGTGGCAGCACTGCCAAAGCGCCTCTAAAGCGATTCCGTGGCAGCACTGCCAAAGCGCCTCTAAAGCGATTCCGTGGCAGCACTGCCAAAGCGCCCCTAAAGCGATTCCGTGGCAGCACTGCCAAAGCGCCCCTAAAGCGATTCCGTGGCAGCACTGCCAAAGCGCCCCTAAAGCGATTCCGTGGCAGCACTGCCAAAGCGCCCCTAAAGCGATTCCGTGGCAGCACTGCCAAAGCGCCCCTAAAGCGATTCCGTGGCAGCACTGCCAAAGCGCCCCTAAAGCGATTCCGTGGCAGCACTGCCAAAGCGCCCCTAAAGCGATTCCGTGGCAGCACTGCCAAAGCGCCCCTAAAGCGATTCCGTGGCAGCACTGCCAAAGCGCCCCTAAAGCGATTCCGTGGCAGCACTGCCAAAGCGCCCCTAAAGCGATTCCGTGGCAGCACTGCCAAAGCGCCCCTAAAGCGATTCCGTGGCAGCACTGCCAAAGCGCCCCTAAAGCGATTCCGTGGCAGCACTGCCAAAGCGCCCCTAAAGCGATTCCGTGGCAGCACTGCCAAAGCGCCCCTAAAGCGATTCCGTGGCAGCACTGCCAAAGCGCCCCTAAAGCGATTCCGTGGCAGCACTGCCAAAGCGCCCCTAAAGCGATTCCGTGGCAGCACTGCCAAAGCGCCCCTAAAGCGATTCCGTGGCAGCACTGCCAAAGCGCCCCTAAAGCGATTCCGTGGCAGCACTGCCAAAGCGCCTCTAAAGCGATTCCGTGGCAGCACTGCCAAAGCGCCTCTAAAGCGATTCCGTGGCAGCACTTTTAACCCTTTTCTTGGCCGCTGGGGGGGGCGGGGGGGGGTTTAAAGCGCTGCTATAACAACGGTAAAGCCTCGCTAAAACTAGCTAACGCCCCCACCGTGAAAGTAGCCTGACTCTGAGATGCTCTGTGTGCGCAGAAGATGTGCACATCGCACAAAAGCGCATCACTTACCGTTCCATCATCATTCATTTTTAAACACGACCCAAAATCGGCCAGACGAATGTGTCCATTCATGTCCAAAAGAACATTATCCGGCTTTAAGTCTCTGAAAAGAAAAAAAAACGGACATTAACATCCTACATCCATGGACTTTGTGGGAATCATCCAAAGTAAACCTGATACAAAACTAGAGAAAGACAAACTGAGAACATAAAATGTATAAGCCCCGGTTACCTTGAGAAAACCATCTGGAAAAGAATCAGGTTAATAGACAGCTCTGCAAATCTTGACATTTCTTTTATCGTTCTAGTCTGCCCCTGGCACCTCAAGTCCCCCATTATTCAAAACAAGATCATCCTACATATCAAAAAATAAATAAAAATAAACAGCTAGGAGACCAAGGTCGAATTTCGAAAGAATTTTCTCTTTCGAAAATATTATGTAAGAATTTTCGTTTGTATTTCGCACCATTAGTGTGGGCTGCAGCAACAGCTGATTTTCGTGCAGCCATCGAATTTGAGTAATCGGGCACGTTGGAAATTTTTTGAAAAAAGGAACAATTTTCGAATCAATAATGGGAGAATCGTGCGAAAAATGTAATAGAAAAAGAATTGCGCTTGAGTGCAAGAAAAGAAAGGAAAATTCCCAGAAAGAAAAGAAAATTTCCAGCCTCAAACCTGTTCTTCTGGGGTCCCTCGGCGGCTCCTCCCCACATCAGATAACCCCCTAGGAAAAGCGCTCTCCCGGGGGGGTTACCTTGCGGGCGCGCTCCCAAGTCCAGCATTCAGCGTCCACAGACGCCGAATGCAGGACTCGGCCCCCGCCCCCTGGTGGCCGCGTCACTGGATTTGATTGACAGCAGCAGGAGCCAATGGTTGCGCTGCCATCAATCTATCCGATTAACAGCCAAGAACCCCCTAGCAAAGAGACGGCGCGTCCCTGTGGGACAATTTCGGGGGGTCAGGCAAGTAAAACAGAGAGAGTGGGGGGCGGTGACTTACTGCATAGGATGCATTAAGGTAAAAAAAACACGAACCTTTACAACACCTTTAAGGCTCTGCTCACATCTATGCAAGTGAGACAGTGCACTGATATTTTTATGCACTGTACGGTGCGTTGTGTTTAGGGCAGCCTATTTTGCTGCCCTATGTGCAGCAACCGCACAAAAGTAGTATGGGAACTTTTTCCTTCTTGAGTTGTGGTGCAATTTTGTGCATGTGCATTGGTTGGTCCATTTGGGGGTGCCATTAAAGCAGTAGTAAACTGCTAGGATTTTTTTTTTTTTTTTTAGACCTGCAAGGCAATGTCATAAAGTGCAACTACTCATCGCATACTAGCGCATTATGTGAAATGTACCTTAAAACAAAGCCTTCCAGCGGTGCGTTGTCATCGCTTAAGTCAGGGCTTGACAAATTTGCTTAGAATCTAGGAGCCAGCTGAAAAAGTTAGGAGCCAGTTATTTACATCCTCTGCCCAGCGCCCAGAACTGGCACCGATGGGCGGCACTAATTGGCACTGGCAGATGGCACTGATTGGCACTGGAAGATGCCACTAACTGGCATTGGCAGGTGGCACTAACTGGTGACA
This sequence comes from Lithobates sylvaticus, assembly GCA_028564925.1. Taxonomy (NCBI): domain Eukaryota; kingdom Metazoa; phylum Chordata; class Amphibia; order Anura; family Ranidae; genus Lithobates; species Lithobates sylvaticus. Next base: position 62,602,278 of record CM053038.1, read on the forward strand.
CTGGCAGCTGTTCTGCCAACAGTGTGTGGAGAAGAGAGGAGGATGTCAGCGGCTGCTGAGTGCTCTCTTCCTGCTCCATCCCCACTACCAGACAGACCCCACAGCCCGCCCTGTAGCAGAGGCACCTGTCAGTGACACAAACCCAGGCGCCAGGGCACAATTTCTAGTCGCAATTGCGACCTGGCGCCTGGTATTTGTTGAGCCCTGGCTTAAGGCGCTTCCATCTTCACCCGCTCTTCCTTACAAGTTTGCAGACTCCAGCTGTGCGAGTGGCTGCAGCCGCGGTGACGTCACTTCCGCACATGTGCGCGGGAGCCGCCGTTTATCGCATAGGACTCTGAAGGAACAGCACGGGTATACTGTTCTTGCACAGTGCATGCGCAGGTGACGTCACCGGCTGCATCTACAGTAAATATCTCCTAAATGGTGCACATTAAGGCGATATTTACAGTACCTACAAGAAAAGCCTTAAAGTGGAAGTAAACCCTCCTATCGTTTTCAGCCAAGGAAGCCGCCATCTTTGCCTCTGTTTAATCTACAGCTGCCATAATGCTGCACATGTCCGTTATGACACCAGCCATTGGATGGTTTGACAGTTTGGTTGAGAGCACAACCAATGGGAGTGTTACATTTCTGGCACGTGCCAGAAATGAAACAGTTTTATGGACGGGTTAACTTCCTCTTTAATGTAGAATTACCTATAGGTAAAATTCATGCCTGATAGTCTACTCCCACCACACCTGCCAGAAAATGGCATGTTTACACATACTGTGGGGACGCATGTGATATTGCATACTCCCCTGCATCACATAAGTGTGCACGGGGTCTAACGCAAACAATGATAATGTATTTTATCATAATATGCTCCTAAGTTTATAAACCGTGATCTTTGTTTTACAAAGAAATGTTTAATAACAAAGGATTCCCAGAGCACTCTAGGTTATCTTAAGAAACCACAGCAGACAAAGTGAGCTGCAAAGTAAGCTCTAACTAAAACCTCATTCTGAGTGGTGTGATATCGAAGGAGACACTTCAGTGATTACCCGGTAAACAGGCATCTCTCAGCAAAGGTGACAGAGATACCATGCTTCTCATTGGAGGGAGACTAGTGCTGCACCTGCTGTATTGATAGACAGTAAAAAAAATAGGATTTGTGACACACTTGTATTATCCATTTCTGGGTTCTAGGCAGGCACCTTCAGGTGATTGCACACTAGCTCCCAGCAAGCCTCTGTAATTTGGAAAGCAATGAGGGGAAGGAAAGGCCGTGTCCTGTACTGTATTCCAAGAAATTTATTTTACAGGCAATTTAAAAATCTGGATCCCAGAGAGGCAACCTGCCCCTGCAAAGTATTTCTGCCCTGGAGGGGAGACGGGCAGGTTGTACAGGTCTGGTTCCTGGGAATTCCTAGGCCAATGTGACCCACCAGTAGAACCAGTATAGCTTAGCTGGAGGAGCATACAAAATCCCAAGGCCCCCTCCTCATCTAAATCGTAAACACATATGGGAATGGGAAACCCGAGTCTGGGACACAACCAACTTGATGAAATTACCTTCACAGCAGAGTCAGAGGTTCCTCTATGACATCAGAGGTCCTCCCTTCACATCAGAGGTTCACCTATGAAGTCAGAGGTCCGCCCTTCACATCAAAGGTTCATCTATAATATCCAAAGTCCCCAATTCACATCAGAGGTTATTCCATGACATCAGAGTTCCCTATTCACATTAGAGGTTTTTCAGTGACACCAGAGGTCCCCCTTCGTGTCCGAGGTTCTTCTATGACATCAGAGGTCCTCCTTCACATCAGAGGTCCCCCTATGACATTAGAGGTCCCCCCTCACATCAGAGGTTTCCTTCACATCAGAGGTGCCTCTTGTCAGAGGTTTCCCTATGACATCAGAGGCCCCCCTCTTCACATCAGAGGTTCCCCTATGACATCAGAGGTCCCCTTTCACATCAGAAGCCTTTCTATGACATCAGAGGTCCCCCCTTCACATCCGAGGTCCCCCTATGACATTAGAGGTCTCTCTTTACATCAGAGGTCCCCCCTTTACATCAGAGGTCCCCCTATGACATCAGAGATTCACCCATGGCATCAGAGGTCCCCTGTCATGCCAGAGGTTCCCCTATGACATCAGCCCCCCCCCCCCCCCACGATGACATCAGAGGTTCCCCTTAGACCTGAGAAGTTCCCTTCCTCCCATCAGCGGTTCTCCTATGACATCAGAGGTTCCCCTATGTCCCCAGAGGTCTCCTCTTCACGTCAGAGGTTCCTCTGTGACATCAGCGGTCTCTCCCTATGACATCAGAGGTCTCCCTTTGACATCAGAGTTCCCTTTTCATGTCAGAGATCCTCCCTTCACATCAGAGGTCTCCCTATTGCATCAGAGGTTCCCCTTAGACCTGAGAAGTTCCCTTCCTCACATCAGAGGATCTCCTATGACATCAGAGGTTCCCCTATGTCACCAGAGGTCTCCTCTTCACGTCAGAGGTTCCACTGTGACATCAGAGGTCCCTCATCATATCAGATCTCTCCCTATGACATCAGAGGTCTCCCTTTGACATCAGAGTTCCCTTTTCATGTCAGAGATCCTCCCTTCACATCAGGGACTCCCTATTGCATCAGAGGTTCCCCTTAGACCTGAGAAGTTCCCTTCCTCACATCAGAGGTTCTCCTATGACATCAGAGGTTCCCCTATGTCACCAGAGGTCTCCTCTTCACGTCAGAGGTTCCACTGTGACATCAGAGGTCCCTCATCATATCATATTTTTCCCTATGACATCAGAGGTCTCCCTTTGACATCAGAGTTCCCTTTTCACGTCAGAGATTCTCCCTTCACATCAGAGGTCCCCTCTTCATATCGGAGCCCCTTCCTATACATCGGAGACACCCCCCCCCCCCCCCATCACAGAGTTATACATCAGAGTACCCCTTTACATCACGTTAGAGTCTCCCAAACACTACAAAGCCCCCCCCCCCCCATCAGAGTCCTACCATTGGGAAACACTACACGAAAGCAGCTTACCTGCGTACTTAGAGAAGCACAGAGAACCAGTGATGATGTCACTGGATCTAAAGTAAGGTGCGTAATGAAAACTGAAAGGGATTATTTTAAAGAAGGTCATTAGCATGTTGATGAGGGAAAGGAGGAACCAGAGATGGCCAAATATGGTCACTATTTCCCGTACAGCTTTAGATGCATTTCGATGGGAATATGTCCATTTCCATTCACATACCTTGAATAGGAAACTGCGGCATGTTGAGGATGAGCCCCATAAACCTGACGAGATAAGTACGGTGTCATGTGCCTTCCTTCCTTGGACAGCGAGCTGCGTGATGTCACATCTGATGAGGATGAGACCTCAGAGCCCTTCCACTGTGCCTGTCTGTCTGACGCGTTTTCGCTGCTTTTAATGGAATGTACAGAGTCTGATTTTATTGTTGCCATGACAAAAATAATTCTTGATTCTTCCTAACTTTTTTATGACTAGCCGTGGACGGTCTACGTCTATGCTGTGTGCACTTCACAGAGGATTTGTACTCCTCAGAATTGCAGGAATCATTTAGCAGCAGAGTTGTCGTCAATTTTTTACTCACAATCAAGTTGTGCCAAGACCCCTGGCATTCAACAATGCAATGCCAATGCCTTGTGACCAATAGAAATGCTGGCATAAAGTCCCACCCATGATAAATATTTAATGCTAAGTTTGCCCGTGCCACCTCTGAAAAGCGATCTGTTGTGGATTGCTTTTTAGAGGCGTTTGCCAGTTGATGTGATATGTCACCACCTGTTTTAACATTGTAAATGCTGCACCAATGCGCTGTAACTGCACACAGCCCAAATCACTTCACATAAGAAGTCTCCCTATGAAATCAGAGGTCCCCCTTCACATCAGAGGTTCACCTATGACATCAGAGGTCTCCCCTACATGTCAGAGGTCCCCCTTTACATCAGAGTTCTCACTATGACATCAGAGGTTCCCCTATGACATCAAAGGTCCCCCATCATGCCAGAGGTTCCCCTTTGACATCAGAGGTCCCCCTGCATGTCAGAGGTCCCTCTTCACGTCAGAGGTCCCCCTTTGCATCAGAGGTCTCCCTATGACATAAGAGGTCTCCCTATTACATCAGAGGTTCCCCCTTCATGTCAGATGCCCCCCTTTACATCAGAGTTCTCCCTATAAGATCAGATGTCTCCCTATGACATAAGAGGTCCCCTATTCATGCCAGGGGTCCCCCTATGACATCAGAGGTCCCCCTTCATGTCAGAGGCCCCCCTTTACATCAGAGTTCTCCCTATGAGATCAGAGGTCTCCCTATGACATCAGAGGTTCCCTATTCACATCAGAGGTTCCCCCTGTGACATCAGAGGTCCCCACATCATGCCAGAGGTTCCCTTATGAAATCAAAGGCCCCCCTTTATGTCAAAGGTTCCCCTATGACATCAGAGGTCCCCTTCATGTCAGAGGTCCCCCTCTGACATCTGAGGTCCTCTTCATGCCAGAGGTTCCCCTATGACATCAGATGTCCCCTTTCATGTCAGAGGTCATGGGGGGCATTTACATCAGAGTTCTCCCTATGAGATCAGAGGTCCCCCCCATTTACATCAGAGTTCCCCCCTTCATGTCAGAGGTCCCCCTCTGACATCAGAGGTCCCCTTCATGCCAGAGGTTCCACCAGCGCCACCTACCAGTGTCCACAGTGCCACCCATCAGTGCCCACAGTGTCACCTATCAGTGCCCACAGTGCCACCTATAACATGTCACCAATCAGTGCCTCATCACCAGTGCTGCCTATCAATAACACCTACCAGTGCCCATCAGTGCCACCTACCAGTGCCTATCAGTGCCACCTATCAGTGTCCATCGGTGCCATTTATCAGTGACATCTATCAGTGCCCTTCAGTGCCCACCAGTGCCACCCATCAGTGACACCCATCAGTTGCATTCGTCAGTGGCACCCATCAGTGCCACCTATCAGGGTCCATCGGTGCCATCTTATCAGTGTCTATCAGTGTCACCTTATCTGTGCCCATCAGTGCAGCCTATCAGTGCCCATCAGTGCCCATCAGTGCAGCCTCATCAGCGAATATCAATGAAGGAGAAAAATTATTAATTTTTTTATTTTTTTATTATTTCTGTCTTTTTTTGTTTGTTTAGCGAAAAAAAAAAAACCCAGTTGTGATTAAATACCATCAAAAGAAAGCTCTATTTGTTGGAAATAAAACTATAAAAATGTAATTTGGGTACAGTGTTGTATGACCGCGCAATTGTCATTCAAAATGTGACAGCGCTAAAAATTGGTCCGGGCAGGAGGGGGGTTTAAGTGCCCGGTAAGCAAGTGGTTAAAAGTCTGCAACTACAGAATGTGTAGCCGCTGACTTACATTTTTTTGCTGGGGGTGGGGGTGGGGGTGGGGAGTTAATCCACTTTAAGGGGGGGGGGGGTTTCCATCCACCTGCAGCTCTGCTCTGACACCCCCTCTCTGCAGCATCTGAAGATGGGAGAACAGGACCAATCCAATGGAAAGACGCATGTGGGTGTCTGAGCACAGCCATCAAAGCAATCTCCTTCTTGTATTTGTGTCCCAGCAGATGATACTGTTATTCCGAGCAAAGGAAAACCTCGCTAATTGCAAAGAGCACAGGAAGTCAGAACAGATTGAATTATTCACTGCTCAGATCCTGCAAATTGGAAAAGAAGAACAAATTGGAGAGGAGGCCATATTAAAGGATCAGTCCGAGCCGAGAGTGCTAATCCAGTTAGAGACGGAGGATCGCGGGCGCAATCTTAGCGCAGGGGCGGCCTGTCCATTAGGGGGCGCATGGGTGCCGCCCCCTCTATCTACAAGACCCCCCCATATATGGTTAATGGATAGATACATGCATAGTAGGGCTGAAACAATTAATCGATATTATCGATAATAATCAATAATGAAAATCGTTGTCAACGATTTTCATTATTGATTCGTTGGTCCGCACCTTCCTCCCTGTCCGTCCGTTAAAATCCTCCTCCTGTGTACAAGGCGCCGCCGCCGTATGTGACAAGGCACGTCCGCGCCGCGCCTCCGCGTCTCTCCTCCTCGCTGACGTCAGCTCCCCACTGATCTTCTCAGCCCCGCCTACTGCTGCCTCCAGGGAACAGAGAGAGGCGGGAGGCAGCCATGAGAGCCGAGCTGCACACTGTGAAAGGTAGCGGCTAATGGCTATACAGTAACAACTCAGTACAGTACATACATTTCTTTGACAAAGCCCCATGAATGAACATCATTGGTGTTCTAGGGGTAGGTGGAATAGTGCCCCATCATTGGTTTTCCTTGGGGGGGAATAGTGCCCCACTGGTGTTCCTGGGAGGGGGGAATAGTGCCCCATCATTGGTGTTCCCGGGAGGAATAGCGCCCCATCATTGGTGTCCCGGGAGGAATAGTGTCCCATCATTGGTGTTCCCGGGAGGAATAGCGCCCCATCATTGGTGTTCCCAGGAGGAATAGTGCCCCATCATTGGTTTTCCTTGGGGGGGGATAGTGCCCCACTGGTGTTCCTGGGAGGGGGAGGGGGGAATAGTGCCCCATCATTGGTGTTCCCTGGAGGAATAGTGTCCCATCATTGGTGTTCCCGGGAGGAATAGTGTCCCATCATTGGTGTTCCTGGATGGAATAGTGCCCCATCATTGGTGTTCCCAGGAGGAATAGTGCCCCATCATTGGTGTTCCCGGGAGGAATAATGCCCCATCATTGGTGTTTCTGGGAGGAATAGTGCTGCCCCATCATTGGTGTTCCCGGGAGGAATAGTGCCGCCCCATCATTGGTGTTCCCGGGAGGAATAGTGCCCCATCATTGGTGTTCCCGGGAGGAATAGTGCCCCATCATTGGTTTTCCTGGGGGGAATAGTGCCCCACTGGTGTTCCTGGGGGGGGGGGGGATAGTGCCCCATCATTGGTGTTCCCGGGAGAAATAGTGTCCCATCATTGGTGTTTCTGGGAGGAATAGTGCTGCCCCATCATTGGTGTTCCGGGAGGAATAGTGCCCCCATCATTGGTGTTCCCGGAGGAATAGTGCCCCATCATTGGTGTTCCCGGGAGGAATAGTGCCCCATCATTGGTTTTCCTTGGGGGGGATAGTGCCCCACTGGTGTTCCTGGGGGGGGGAGGGGGGGATAGTGCCCCATCATTGGTGTTCCCGGGAGGAATAGTGTCCCATCATTGGTGTTCCCTGGAGGAATAGTGTCCCATCATTGGTGTTCCCTGGAGGAATAGTGCCCCATCATTGGTGTTCCCGGGAGGAATAGTGCCCCATCATTGGTTTTCCTTGGGGGGGGATAGTGCCCCACTGGTGTTCCTGGGAGGGGGGGGGGGGAATAGTGCCCCATCATTGGTGTTCCCAGGAGGAATAGTGCCCCATCATTGGTGTTCCCAGGAGGAATAGTGCCCCATCATTGGTGTTCCCGGGAGGAATAGTGCCCCATCATTGGTGTTCCCAGGAGGAATAGTGCCCCATCATTGGTGTTCCCGGGAGTAATAATGCCCCATCATTGGTGTTTCTGGGAGGAATAGTGCTGCCCCATCATTGGTGTTCCCGGGAGTAATAATGCCCCATCATTGGTGTTTCTGGGAGGAATAGTGCTGCCCCATTATTGGTGTTCCCGGGAGGAATAGTGCTGCCTCATGATTTTCATTATTACTTTAAATAAATAAAAAAATTGCATATTACATTTTTTTTTTTTTTATCTATCCATGGCCGCCGCGGCCTCCCCCTATCAGGACAGTGAGCTCATGAATTACAGCACCTGAAGCACCTGATTATAGCCATAGGCTCTAATAGGCTTCAAGATAGGGTGGACTGGGAGCGCAGAGCATTGAACTCAGAGCCCACCCAGGCGTGTTAGAAAAGCAAATGAATATTCGCTTTTCTAACACTGAATCGCCTCGTCGCTATTTAGGAAGCGCGGGTCTGATAACCGTTTCCCGATTGGTTGAAAGGTCGGGCGATCCTATTGGACACCTAGGAGGAGGAGGTTGCACAGCGGAATGTGCCATGATCCACACCAGAGGAGGAGGAAGAAAGTCGCCAGACACGCTTCCTAGATGGGGGAAAGTGAAGGGCTTAGATGTCCCGGCCAACTGACTGGAGGGGGGGGGGGGTGGCGGTCCGGAAGTGGTTAAATCAAGCCTTTTTACTAAATTTGATTTAAATCAAAACCATCCTGTTCTCCTCTGACAGTCCTATGAGGCTGCAGGTCCCCTGACCCTCTGGACAGTGCTGATTGGCCCTGTGCTGATCACATGCACCCTCTCGAAAGGAAAAAATAAAAACTCTAGCAGTACACACCAAACTGAGCATGTGCAGAGTGCCCCCCAAGGCTCTGTTGTATAAGCAGATGGATTGGGGACAGCATAACAAGCATGCTTTCATGCATATGCAGAGTGATTTTACAGTTGTGGGTTTAGTAACACTTTAAATGTGTTTATCACAAGTCTAAATCAAGTAAGGGTTTATTTTTCACAAGCAAGAGGTCAAAAATAATTACCAACGCGTTTCGGGTTCCCGCACAGCCCCTTCCTTCAGAGTCAGTAATGGCAGTGAATGCTACCTCTTGGACAGTCAGCCCTCACTGCTATTACTGTCCCTGATGAAGGGGGGTTTGAGCCTCAAAAACGCGTTGAATATACTTTTCTTTACCTCTTGATTGGGAAAAATAAACTTTTACTGGACTTGATCTAAGAACAGTAAGGCTTCACTTGTAAAAACAGAATCCAAAAATCTGCGTCGGAGGATCTACATATACACATATGCAGGTATTGGGGGGGGGGGGACACAGGATGATTTTACGCAAGTATTTACTGATCATTACGCAGAAATTTTTGTGCTAGAAACAAAAACACGCGTAAAAAAAACTGTAAAATGTTTACACCGGTGTGTCTCCAAACTGTGGCCCGAGGGCCAGATGCGGCCCTTTGCTTGCCTCTATCCAGTCTTTGGGCACTATTTTTCCCACTAGTCCAATACCGTCTCTGCAGACCCAACCAGCCCTCGGATACCAATCTGTCCAATCACAGGCAGACTGAAATAGGATATTTCCCCAATTACATACAGCAGCAGCCCTGAGGAAGGGTAAGTCCTCGTTCCCCCCTGAAACACGTTGGCTTCAATTCACCGTCATTTTAAATAAAACAAAAATTTCAAAACGGAAATTTACTGGACAGCGGGCGCTCCTTTACATGGACTTTTCTCGAATATATGCAGAATTGACCAGCAGGCCGAACCTCGAGGTAGCATAATAGCTAGCGATAAGGCCCACTACCCTCTCTTCTAGCTGGACAACAATCTCCGGAAGAAAATCCTTCCGACCTGCCCACAGTCCCACATATCAGTCCAGCCGGCAAGATCTCCACCCCTCCATCCCACTGACACAAGGCACTCTTCCCCCCACTGACACCAATGATGGGGCACTCTCCCCCCCCCCACTGACACCAATGATGGGGCACCCCCCCCCACTGACACGAATGATGTGGAATTCTTCCCCCCACTGACACCAATGATGGGGCACTCTCCCCCCCCCCCCCACTGACACCAATGATGTGGAATTCTTCCCCCCACTGACACCAATTATGGGGCACTCTCCCCCCCCCCCCCCACTGACACCAATGATGTGGAATTCTTCCCCCCACTGACACCAATTATGGGGCACTCTCCCCCCACCCCCACTGACACCAATGATGTGGAATTCTTCCACCCCCTGACACCAACAATGGGGAACTCTTCCCCCCCTGACATAAACGATGGGGAACTCTTCCCCCCCTGACACCAACAATGGGGAACTCTTCCCCCCCTGACACCAACGATGGGGAACTCTTCCCCCCCTGACACCAACGATGGGGAACTTTCCCCCCCCCGACACCAACGATGGGGAACTCTTCCCCCCGACACCAACGATGGGGAACTCTTCCCCCCACTGACACCAATGATGGGGCACTCTTCCCCCCCTGACACCAATGATGGGGAACTCTTCCCCCCCTGACACCAACGATGGGGAACTCTTCCCCCCCCTGACACCAACGATGGGGAACTCTTCCCCCCCTGACACCAACGATGGGGAACTCTTCCCCCCCTGACACCAACGATGGGGAACTCTTCCCCCCCTGACACCAACGATGGGGAACTCTTCCCCCCCTGACATAAACGATGGGGAACTCTTCCCCCCCTGACACCAACGATGGGGAACTCTTCCCCCCACTGACACCAACGATGGGGAACTCTTCCCCCCCTGACACAAACGATGGGGAACTCTTCCCCCCCTGACACCAATGATGGGGCACTCTTCCCCCCCTGACACAAACGATGGGGAACTCTTCCCCCCCTGACACCAATGATGGGGAACTCTTCCCCACAGTAGCACCAACGAAGGGGCACTATTCCTCCCACTAATGCCAATGATGAAACATTGATTATTTCCACTGACACCAGGGCATTTTCTACTCCCACTGACCACTAGACATGTGCGATTAGTTTCGTACGAATCCGAATTTTACGAATTTTTACGAATACGAATTCTGTACGAAATACGAAATTTCGTTTACGAATTTCGGATCCAAAATATCCGAATCCAAACTACCAAATAACAAATTTCAACTAATATGAAAGAAATGATAGCGGTCATTAACGATTCGTAACGATTCGTACGTATTCGTAAACGAAATCTCGTATTTTGTACTTCCTCTGAGTGATTGGTGAACAATAGACATTTATAGACTTGTGTTATGTAACGTTAATACATTATCGGATAATTCGTTATTATTCGTAGAGTGTCGATATTCGTTATCCAAATTAACGATTCGTAACGATTCGTACGAAATTGGTATTTCGTACGAATCCGAATAAAATTTCGTACACGAATTACGATTTTTTTTTTTTTATACGAAACGGAACAGAACGAAAGGAAACAAATTTTTTGACGGCTCCCATGTCTACTGACCACAGTCCAGCCCCCCCAAAAGTCTGAAGTCTAAATTGGCCCTTTGTTTAGAAAGACTGGAGACACCAGGTTTCCACCCATGTGAATGTATCCTAATAGCGGTAAGGGCCGCCTCTCAGACAGGCAACACTCACTGCCATTACTATCCTTGATGAAGAGGTGTGAACACCTGAAATGTGTTGGTACACTTTATGTCCTCTTGCTTGGGAAATATACAGTGCCTTGAAAAAGTATTCATACCCCTTGACATCTTCCACATTTTGTCACGTTACAAACAAAAACGTAAATGTATTTTATTGGGATTTTATGTAATAGACCAACACAAAGTGGCACATAATTGTGAAGTGGAAGGAAAATGATAAATAGTTTTCAAAATTTTTTACAGATAAATATGTGAAAAGTGTGGGGTGTGCATTTGTATGGCGCCCCCCAGAGTCAATACTTTGTAGAACCTCCTTTCGCTGCAATTACAGCTGCAAGTCTTTTTGGGGATGTCTCTACCAGCTTTGCACATCTAGAGAGGGACATTTTTTCCCATTCTTCTCTGCAAAATATCTCAATCTCTGTCAGATTGGATGGAGAGCGTCTGTGAACAGCAATTTTCAAGTCTTGCCACAGATTCTCGATGGGATTTAGGTCTGGACTTTGACTGGGATATTCTAACACATGAATATGCTTTGATCCAAAAGATTCTGGCTGTATGTTTAGGGTCGTTGTCCTGCTGGAAGATGAACCTCCACCCCAGTCTCAAGTCTTTTGCAGACTCTAATGCGCGTACACACGGTTGGAATTTCCGATGGAAAAAGTCCGATGGGAGGTTTTCATCGGATTTTCCGACCGTGTGTAGGCCCAACGGTCTTTTTCTGTCGGAATTTCCGACGGACTTTGGATTGAGAACCTGTTCTCAATTTTTCAGACGGAAAACCTTTCTATCGGATTTTCCGATCGTGTGTATGCAATTCCGACACGCAAAATTCCAACACATGCTCGGAAACAATTCAACGCATGCTCGGAAGCATTAAACTTCCCTTTTATAGTGCCGTCGAACGTGTTTTATGCCGCTGTGTTATTGACCGTCGGAATTTGGTGTGATGTGTGTAGGCAACACAGCTTGAGTGGAATTCCGTCGGAAAAACCGTCAGAGTTTTTTCCCATGAGAATTCCGATCGTGTGTATGCGGCATTACAGGTTTTCTTCTAAGATTGCCCTGTATTTGGCTCCATCCATCTTCCCATCAACTCTGACCAGCTTCCCTGTCCCTGCTGAAGAAAAGTATCCCCACAACATGATGCTGCCACCACCATGTTTCACGGTGGGGATGGTGTGTTCAGAGTGATGTGCAGTGTTAGTTTTCCGCAACACATAGCCTTTTGCTTTTAGGCCAAAAAGTAAAATTTTGGTCTCATCTGACCAGAGCACCTTCTTCTACATGTTTGCTGTGTCCCCCACATGGCTTCTCACAAACTGCAAACGGGATTTCTTATGACTTTCTTTGAACAATGTCTTTCTTCTTGCCACTCTTCCATAAAGGTCAGATTTGTGGAGAGCACAACTAATAGTTGTCCTGAGGACAGATTCTCCCACCTGAGCTGTGGATCTCTGCAGCTCCTCCGGAGTTCCCATGGACCTCTTGGCTCTTCTCTGATGAATGTTCTCCTTGCCTGACCTGTCAGTTTAGGTGGACGGCCATGTCTTGGTAGGTTTGCAGTTGTGCCATACTCTTTCCATTTTCAGATGATGGATTGAACAGAGCTCCGTGAGATATTTTTGTTATAACCTAACCCTGCTTTAAAGCGGGAGTTTCGCCTTTTTTTTAAAAAAGTCAGCAGCTACAAATACTGCAGCTGCTGGCTTTTAAAATATGGACACTTACCCCTCCAGCGCGCCCGCGATGTCGGCACCCGAAGCCGATCTGACGATCGGCTCTCGGGTGCTGCCGCTGCCATCTTCAGTATGAGAATTGCGCTGCGAGTAGCGCTGCGCAATAAGGACGGTCCCTGCTGTCTCTGGGATCCGTGTGTTTCCCAGCAGACAGCGGGGGCCCCCGCAGGAAGTGGTGTAAATACCGCAGATTCTGTGGATATCTATGCCCGGAAGTGCGTGCAGATACCTGTATTATATAGTTAGCTAGGCCATCCAGTTCAACCATAAAAAAAAGAAATAAGAAATAAAAATAAAATACATCGTACAATCCAATATACCCAATTCTATACACACAGTTGATCCAGAGGAAGGCAAAAAAAAAAAACCAGCAGAGCATGCTCCAATCTGCTACAGCAGGGGGAAAAATCCCTTCCTGATCCCCCTAGAGGCAATACGATTTTCCCTGGATCAACTTTACCTATAAATGTCAGTACCCAGTTATATTATACAGGTATCTGTACCCCCCTCCCCCCTGAAAGGTGCCACCGGAGGGGGGGATGGTTCCGATGAGCAGAAGTTCCACTTTAGGGTGGAACTCCGCTTTAAAACTTCTGCACAACTTTATCCCTGGCCTGTCTGGTGTGTTCTGGTGTGTTCCTTGACCTTCGTGATGCTGTTTGTTCACTAAAGTTCTCTAAAAAACCTCTGAGGGCTTCACAGAACAGCTGTATTTCTACTGAGATTCAATTACACACAGGTGGACTCTATTTATTAATTAGGTGACCTCTGAAGGCAATTGGTTCCACTAGATTTTAGTTAGGGGCATCAGAGTAAAGGGGGCTGAATACAAATGTACCCCCCACACTTTTAAGATATTTGTAAAAAAAAAAATTGAAAACCATTTATTATTTTCCTTCCACTTCACAATTATGTGCCACTTTGTGTTGGTCTATCACATAAAATCCCAATAGAATAAATGTACGTTTTTTTTGGTTGTAACATGACAAAATGTGGAAAATTTCAAGGGGTGTGAATACTTTTTCAAGGCAATGTAAACCTTTACTAGACTTTGTGATGCGCCAATCCTTTTATACAATGAACAGGCAAAGTGACATAATCGCTGTTGCGGTAACCTGCGGATAAAGCACTCATTGATGGCCTTGTAAAATGCACCTTAGCAGCAAATAATTGTTGAAAAAGTTCTGCTGGCTCAAACCTGCTTTGAATGGGCTGCCTTGATGCCACGCATGCTAGTGGGCGAAATACCACGAAATACCACACATTAAAGCACACCATGACGCAAATGGCCCTAACTATGTGTGCGATGCTTCTGTCTGTCAGACAAGTCACACAGGGAATCCAGTGGGTTGTGGTGCTTCAAACGGCCCCCCACCCGCCCGCCCGCCATCCTCAGAGCGACATCTTCCCGTCTCTACATAGCCTGCCTTAGCGAGCCTAGAAGTGGTTAAATCTGCAGATTTTTGCTTAATTTGGCTGTGTTCCTATTCTGAGGTGACGGATTTCTTTGCCAGTTCACTAAAATAAACCAGCCTACCCCCCCCCCCCCCCCCACCTCCTCCCCAAACGTCGAGAGAAGAAGACATTGTACAAAACGCCCCTGTCACAGATGAAATCGGAATTTTTGCGGACTTCATTTTGGCACGCAGCAGTCCGGTGAAAAACACGCTCACACCCATAGAACAAACAACGATCTATTTACAGGATGTGGCAAGCTATTCCCCTCTCTCAGCGTGAAATTATAATCTATTTACAAACCCTGCGGGCCTTATTAACTACTGTGGTCCTGTAGGGTGGCACACGGTGCCTGGTATGAATTTCCATCAAGGTTAAGAATGGTTTTGACCCGTTGTGACTGATGACACCCACACAGCCGGGGCTGCTTTAGAAATTGTGGGGCCCCATGCAGAGTGCAGGGTTCAGAAGTACTCTACATACAGAGTGCAGGGTTCAGACGTATGCTACATACAGAGTGCAGGGTTCAGAAGTACGCCATTTACAGAGTGCAGGGTTCAGAAGTACGCTATGTACAGAGTGCAGGGTTCTGAAGTATGCTACATGCAGAGTGCAGGGTTCAGAAGTACGCTAAATACAGAGTGCAGGGTTCAGAAGTACTCTACATACAGAGTGCAGGGTTCAGACGTACGCTACATACAGAGTTCAGGGTTCAGAAGTACACTATTTACAGAGTGCAGGGTTCAGAAGTTTGCTACATACAGAGTGCAGTATTCAGAAGCATGCTATGTACATAGTGCAGGGTTTAGGATTACACTAGGTACAGAGTTCAGAAGTGTGCTACGTACAGAGTGCAGCATTCAGAAGCACGCTGCGTACAGAGTGCAAAGTTCAGGGGTGTGCTGTGTACAGAGTGCAGGGTTCAGGAGTGCATTACATACAGGGTGCAGAGTTCAGGATTACACTATGTATATGCGGTTTAGGGGTGCGCTATGCAGTGTGCAACCCCAACCTTACCCCCCAAAGCTTATTCACATCTATACTCTCTCCTACTTGGCCTGGCTTGTTTAGGAGTGCGCTGTGTACAGAGTGCAGGGTTTATAGGTGCGCTACGTACAGAGTTTAGGGTTCTGGAGTGCGTTGCATACAGAGCACAGAGTCCAGGAGTGCACTACGTACAGTATGCAGGGTTCAGGAGTGCGTTACATAAGGGGTGCAGAGTTTAGGATTACACTATGAACAGAGTGTAGAGTTCAGAAGTGCGCTACGTACAGAGTGTGGAGTACATAAGTGCGCAAGTACAGAATGTAGAGTTCAGGGGTGTGCAGTGTACAGAGTGCAGGGTAGATCGTTCTCAGATTCTGGTGATCTGTCCCCGCCGTGAGTGTGTGTAGGGATCTGTCAGATCTGGGAGCCGCTGAGAGCAAAGTTGTCCCTTGTAAAGACAGAAGGCGCCTGGAAGTGGGAGGGAGTGGAGGGTGAGAGCCGGAGGTGGCTGAATTGAGTTCCCACCACGTTTCGGTTGCAAAACTGGTTGCAAGGGCCATGTGACAAGGCCTGGTGGTCTGGATTTGGAACGTAGGCCTTGTGTTTGACATATGTGTTATAGAGGAAGCTGAAACTTACATTTTCAGGAGCCACGACACAAGAGAAGTCTCCGCCTGCTCCCAAAAAAATAAAGTAAATAGTCTCCTGCTGGACTGGGGCCCAGTGAACTTTTTGTTGGGAGCCCCAGATTGTATGTGCCCAAAAGGTCCTCCTTGGGCCATCTGCTGAACTGATGGGGTCCCTGGCCCGATGATTGTCCTGTGCTGTGCCCATCCAGCATCAGATCCCCTTAACGCGACCAGTTGGGAAAATGTGTTTGTTCACCATCAAGCTAGAATGTCTTCTGGGGTATGGTGATGTCTGCTGGAAATGTTTGGCTGCATGCTGGAATAAACATGCTGGGTTTGATGTAAGGAAGATAAAAGCAGACTCTGCGAACGTCTTGCTGTTTTGATAAATGGATAAAATGTCATTCTTCAGTAGGTGGTGGATATACCGCTCAAAGGAAAATTAGATCAATGCACGATCAGCATTTCATCCAGAAAGGCCAACCGTACCAGCCCATTACCGAACAGCCCTTGCAATGTAAATGTTTGCGTTGGATCCTCTTATTATGGCACATGCTTGCTGCAGCCCCATTCATTCCTATGCGTGAGCCATACTATGTTGGATGCCTAGAGCGGTGTATCTCGACCTTTTTTTCTGTCAAAACACACTTTAAAATTATGCACAATCTTGAGGCACCCCACGCTAAAATGTAAAACACTAAATTATTAGTTTTACATAATGCAACAGCATTGGCACACATAGGACACCCAACATTGGAGGTCACTTATTTTTACTAAGCAAATACACCTTTGCAGACTGCTACCGACTAGTTTTCCAGATTGTTTTGTCTGCCAAATTCAGCTAATGTGACCCCAGTGCTGATGGAGAGAGGCAAACAAGTATATACCCAGGTGCCCGATGTCCTCCTTATTAACCTATGACATTATAGGTTGTTATGCCCCGTACACGCGGTCGGAAATTCCGATGGAAAATGTCCATGTTGTCGGAAAATCCGTCCATGTGTGGGCTCCATCTGACTTTTTCCGTCGGAGATCCTGCTCTCAAATTTTCCGACAACAAAGTCTGATCAGACTTTTTCCGATCGCGTGTAGGGAATTCCAACGGACAAAGTGCCACGCATGCTCAGATCAAATTACGAGACCAAAGCTATTGGCTACTAGCCTCTACGTAGTTCCGTCGTACGCAACGAACGTCACCACGTTCAGGATGATCGGATTTTCCGACAACTTTGTCCGACCGTGTGTATGCAACACCAGTGTCAGACAAAATCTGTTGGAAAAAATCTGACGGATTTTGTGGTCGGAATTTCCGACCGTGTGTACGGGGCATTAGGATGCCAGCAGCTGGACTGCATGGTACCCAAGGTTATAATGCTGCAGAATTAACACATGTGGCTTTGTGTAACAGAAAAGGCAGGCTTGATCCACTTGTCAGCTTGTTGACAATTTTTGGGTAATTTGAAGCAATTTTGGGGCATTTTACCAAGGCACTCCTGAAGAACTTAGAAGGCACCCTGGTTGAAAAAAGCAGACCTAGATGATGCTATGAGCACACCTCCCAACTTTTTGAGATGGGAATGAGGGACACCTATCAGCAAATGTGTGCAGGCATAGGACACTCCCCTTGCCTCGCCCCCTTAAAGGAGAATTGTACAAAAAAACAAGATTGGTTAAACCCACAAGTGCTTTTTTTTACCACTACTATTCTTTTATATTGGCTTTTGGAATTTACAAATGCAACAATTTAGAAATCAGATGAAAGGTTTAGCGCTGGAAAACCCTTTTTTTATAGATAAAAAGTGCATTTTATATACATCTATAGAGATCAGACCAAAATGAGGGACAAATGAGGAGGAATGAGGGACAGAGGGACATTACTCCAAATCAGGGACAGTCCCTCGAAATCAGGGACAGTTGGGAGCTATGGCTATGAGTACAGCTCACCCATAGGAATAAATGCATTTGCAGTTAAAGGAGGACCTGGTGGGGCATTTCCGTTGCAAGGGCAGGGCCCAGGTTTTCATTATTGGAAGGTTTTTTTTTGCTAACTGAATGGCAACTGTGAGAAATCCACCCTCCCAATACCCCCAAACCAGGAATGAAAGTGAGAGAAATTCCAACAGTTTAACAGGAACAGAAGAAAAATCTTCTAATGCTGTGTTGGTCAACTTACTTCATATGGGGGGCCTCAAGTGTGGCCCCCAACATTACCACATCATTAGCACATAAAATAAAGTGAATATTCATTCTCAGAGACAGCAGACAAATGACAAATATAGTCAAAGACTGTGGACATGATACAAGAGATGGCCAAAGATGGTGGACATGATACAAGAGATGGCCAAAGATGGTGGACATGATACAAGAGATGGCCAAAGATGGTGGACATGATACAAGAGATGGCCAAAGATGGTGGACATGATACAAGAGATGGTCAAAGATGGTGGACATGATACAAGAGATGGTCAAAGATGGTGGACATGGTACAAGTGATGGTCAAAGATGGTGGACATTGGGTAAACACACCCAGATTGCTGTAATTCATATAGCCTTTTTAGGATGAATAACTGAAGTCCTGTACTTGATCTAGACTAACTACTATGCATTATATGTACTGACTGCATCTATTGTATCAAATTGTCTACTATCCCTGTACTGTACACTTTCCTTCAATAAAGCACTCCTGTTTTGTTAAAAAAAAAAGATGGTGGACATGATACAAGTGATGGTCAAAGATGGTGGACATGATACAAGAAATGGTCAAAGATGGTGGACATGATACAAGAGATGGCCAAAGATGGTGGACATGATACAAGAGATGGTCAAAGATGGTGGACATGATACAAGAGATGGTCAAAGATGGTGGACATGGTACAAGTGATGGTCAAAGATGGTGGACATGATACAAGAAATGGTCAAAGATGGTGGACATGATACAAGAGATGGTCAAAGACTGTGGACATGGTACAAGTGATGGTCAGAGACCCCACACATTCCCATAGACACACTTCTATACCTTGTGGACAGACTTCCCAGAAGAGTTGAAGCTCTTATAGCTGCAAAGGGTGGGCCAACTCAATATTGAACCCTAGAGACTAAAGCCTTGTACACACAAGGCGATTGTTGGCTGGGGATTGCCTGTTGACAGACTGTTGTCCTTAAATCTGACCGTTAGTACGCTCCTTTTGACAATTGTTGTCCAACTTTCGGCCAACAAATGTTGGATGGCAGGCTAGTAAATTTTCGGCAGAGAACAGTCTGTTGTCAGATTTTCATATGGTCAGTACACAAATCCGTCACACAAAAGTCGAAAGTACAAACACGCATGCTCGGAATCAATGCTCACCAAACACGAAATTAGCAAAAGGGGCCCAAAGGGTGGCGCTGAAGAGCTGAAATTCCTCCTAATACGTCACTATGTTTGTGTTTGTTGCACGACAATTGTTTACCATTAGTATGCAAGACAAGATCCTGGCACACGCCCTTAAGACAAAAATCAGATGCTCGGTTGGCCAACAATCGTACCTTGTGTACGAGACTTAAGACTGGGATGCCATTAAAGTGCATGTGCATGTAAAGGCAGGGGTTCCCAATACTTTTGGTAATATAGTGTATGTGTATGGCCAGCTTGCTTTGGGCAGAATTCTTCTCACGTTCCTGTTGTGTGTTTGGGGCAGGGAGTCAAGATAATTCTCCCCAAAGGGACACACACACCCAAAAAAGACAGCGTTTTAACTATTCCCTACTCTAAATCAAAAACTACAAAATATATGCTCAAAGCCGGAAAATTGACCGGGCCGAGCTCAGTGCGCTGGGTATTCACTATAAATTATGCAAAGTAGAAAATTAAGATTCAAAGACCAGCTGGGGGGAAAAGTGGGGCAGCCAGGAAGCCAAGATAAACATGTGTTCTATGCCAAGACCTGGACTTCCCCTCGCCTGTGAGATGCGTTGAACCCTGCGATAAACATACACAGCCTTTTTTTTTTTTTAAATAAATATTAATGCCCCATACACACGGTCAGAAATTCCGACCACAAAATCCGTCGGATTTTTTCCGACGGATTTTGTCCGACACTGGTGTTGCATACACACGGTCGGACAAAGTTGTCGGAAAATCCGATCATTCTGAACGTGGTAACGTTCGTTGCGTATGACAAAACTACGTAGAGGCTAGTAGTCAATAGCTTTGGTCTTTGTAATTTGATCTGAGCATGCGTGGCACTTTGTCCGTCGGAATTCGCTACACACGATCGGAAAAGGTCCGATCGAATTTTGTTGTCGGAAAATTTGAGAGCACGAGATAAAACTTTGTCAGTCGGAAAATCCGACGGAAAAAGTCCAATGGGGCCTAGACACGGTCGGAATTTCCGACAACATTGTCCGATAGGAAAATCCGACCGTGTGTACAGGCATAAGGCCACTTTCACACTGAAGCGCTTCTAAACTGCCAGTAAAAAACACTAAGCGCTTTTGAAGAGCTTTTCAGGCGCTTTTGAAGAGCTTTCCATTCATTTCAATGGGGAGGGGAGTTTTTCACAGCCCTGCCAGCACACTGCCCCAGTGTGAAAGCGTTCATTGATTTTAATGGAAATAAGTTTTCGTGAGCTTTTTAGGCGCTGTTTTTAGCGTGAAAGCGCCTGAAAAGCGCCTCAGTGTGAAAGTGGTCTAAGTGTCTTTAATATATCAAGATTGAGCTATCTCTTTGTGGGGAATTGCTACCAACAAATATCTGGAATATCTTTTTTTTTTTTTTTCAATGTACTTATCAGGCAAAGCACATGAAGACATTTCTTTCCCTGCCTTCTAATGCTGACAGTACAATATGTCAAACTCGGTGTAATTAGGACATAATAGGCCTGATCTCAGCAATAGGCTCCACTTATCTGATGTGTACAATAGAGAGGAATTATGTGCTGGTGGCTTAGCTTAACAGGGAACGCTCAGAGATTGTATAAGTGGTATATTTAGGAGCAGTGGAAAGGCTGATTTGCCTATTATTCACCTGGTGAATGCTTGAACGCGTTGATAGAGCACATTCACCACAAAGATTCAGCTGCATATTCAAAAAGGCATTCGCCTAGCCAGCTGGCTTTGATGCCGTCAGCAGACGCCCGGGTCTTCATCAAGCCTCGACTCGGGCCCCTTAGTGTATTTTGTTGTGATTGTTATAACATCGGCTGCTCCAGCCCTGAAGAAGGAGGAGGCTTTTCCCCCTGAAACACGTTGGCTATACTGCATTTGATGCCCTTACCTATACTATGTTTCAAAAAAAACCTTTAAGTGAGATGAACCTTTGTACCAGGCGTTCCTCCATTCATGACTCATGAGCCATGATTAAGGCCTGATGGCCGAAACGCGTTGGATTTTCACTGTTGTTCACCTGCATTCATAAAATTATGTTTTACCGACTTCCATTACACCAGCCTTTCTCCCTTTTTGGCACAGGTTCCTCCATTCACATCCAAATAATTGCCATCTAGCAAAAACACCCCCTTTGCCACCATCAGAGAGGTAGCATCCTAGGACCAGAACAATGTCCACCCATATATACACTCACCGGCCACTTTATTAGGTACACCTTGCTAATACGAGGTTGGGCCCCCTTTTGTCTTCAGAACTGCCTTCATTGTTCGTGGCATAGATTCAGCAAGGTGTTCGAAACATTTCTCAGAGATTTTGCTCCATAGTGACATGATGGCATCACGCAGTTCCTACAAATTTGTTGGCTACGCATCTATGATGCCAATCTCCCGGTTCCACCACATGCCAAAGGTGCTCTATTGGATGAGATCTGGTGAGTGTGGACACGATTGGAGATCTGGTGAGTGTGGAGACCATTGGAGATCTGGTGAGTGTGGACACCATTGGAGATCTGGTGAGTGTGGACACCATTGGAGTACAGGGACCTCATTGTACAGTGGTGAGATGATTGGAGCTTTGTGACATGGTACATTATCCTGCTGGAAGGAGCCATCAGAAGATGGGGACACTGTAGTCATAAAGGGATGGACATGGTCAGCAACAATACTCAGGTAGGCCGTGGTGTTTAAATGAAGCTCAATTGGTACTAAGGGGCCCAAAGTGTGCCAAGAAAATATCCCCCCCCCCCCCCCCCACACACACCATTACACCACCACCACCAGCCTGAACCGGTGATACAAGGCAGGATGGATCCATGCTTTCTTGTTGTTTACGCCAAATTCTGACTCTACCATGTGAATGTCGCAGCTGAAATTGAGACTCATCAGACCAGGAAACGTTTTTCCAATCTTCTGTTGTCCAATTTTGGTGACAATTGTAGCCTCAGTTTCCTGTTGTTAGCTGACAGGAGTGGCACCCGGTGCGGTCTTCTGCTGCTGTAGCTGCTACAAGGTCCAATGTGTTGTGTGTTTAGAGATGGTCTTCTGCATACCTTGGCTGTAACACGTAGTTATTTGAGTTGCTGTTGTCTATCATCTCGAACCAGTCTGCCCGTTCTCCTCTGACATCAACAAGGCCTTTTCCTCCACACAACTGCCCCTCACTGGACATTTTCTCTTTTTTTTTTGGACCATTCTCCCGTAAACCAGAGAAATGGCTGTGCGTGAAAATCCCAGTAGATCAGCAGTTTTTGAAATACTCAGATCAGCCCATCTGGCACCAGCAACTGTGTCTGTTCAGAGTCCCCTTTCTTCCCCATTCTGATGGTCGGTTTGAAATTCAGCAAATCGTCTTCACCACGTCTAGGTGCCTAAATGCATTGAGTTGCTGCCATGTGATTGGCTGATTAGCAATTTTTGTTACCAAGCAATTGAACAGATCTACCTAATAAAGAAGCCAGTGAGTGTATATTTTCATGGATATGCTTGTTTGAAGGAAAAAACACATTACCGTATATCCATCAGAAGCAATTTTCACTTCTATCCTGCGGTGTCATACACACATCACTGGCCTACATCTGAAATGTTTGTATTCTACAATAGAGAATGCTAGGCTCTCTGATATTAAAGAGACTCTGTCACTTAGTCCATTTAAAGTCTCCTTAGTGACAACCTCCAGACCTAGTTATAGCCACCTTCTGCACATTCCCTTGCTGCTCTGTTGCACGCCAATCCTAAAGCTTTTCAGAGAAACTCAAATGGATCGAAAACAGAGCTTCTGCTACTCAACGCAAACCGAAATAAAAAAACTAAGACCCCATGGACACCACCCACCATCCTTGGACAGACCATCCTTCCAAGCACCAAAGCCAAAAGCCTCGGAGTCATCTTTGACTCAGAGATGACTATGGATGCACAAATAGGATCAGTAGTCAGTGGATCCCACCATCTTCTCCGCCTGCTATGCAGACTCATCCCCTTCATCAGGGGCGTTGCTAGGTCTACAAAAGATCTGGGGCTAGAGCCCATAGCAGCGTAGTAAAGAAAGTCATACACTTGGGTGGGCATACACATGTATATACAGTAATATACGTGTGTGTGTATCCCCAGAGAGCCCCCCACTTACATTGGGGTCCCCAGAGAGCCTTTTCCTTACATCAGGGTCCCCAGAGAGCCTCCCCCTTGCATCAGGGTCCCCAGAGAGCCTCCCCTCCCCTTGGGGACCCCTGCAGAGACTCGGGGCTATGGGCGACGCCACTGCCCTTCATTCCAGAAAAGGAGAAAGCCATAGTAGTTGGAACAATCATCAATTCGCGACTCAACTGCGCAAATTCCCTCTACATAGGATTACCAAATTACCAGATTGCATGCCTACAAGTCGTCCAAAACACAGCAGCAAGACTAGTCACTGGAAAGAAACCTGGGGATCAATTCCCCATCCCTAAGGACCCTCCATTGGCTAACGGTAAAGGATCGGATCACATTCAAGACCCTCTGCCTCACCCACAAATGTACACAAGGAAACGCTCCTCAATACCTATGTGAGAAAATAAAACAATACACACCCAATCGCAGCCTCCGATCAACAAACCAAAATCGCCTTCTCATCCCTAAAGCCCGCTACAAATCTAAGGGAGAACGAAGATTCGCAGTCCAAGGACCACGGCTATGGAACGATCTACCCACCAAAATCCGCATGGAAGAAAACCATCGGGACTTCAGAAAAAAACTCAAGTCCCACCTCTTCTAAGAAGCAGGACTACACAGGACAGACCAAGCGTCTGCTCGCATTTGCAGCGCTATGCAAATCATTCGTTCATTCAGAAAATGTTGGAGCTTACAAGATGTTAATAATGGTGCCCCCCCCGTTATGTGACAGTAATAAAGCATGAAGGTTGCCCACCCTACATTTAAGGAGGAAGCCACATGAAATTCCTCCATACCTGGGGGAACCAGATTCTGTGTGGCAGGTCCAAAAGGTGCAACCAATTGTTAGGGAAGCTGGGGAAAGGGTAGTATAAGTAGGTTAGAGAGTGGGAACTTCCCTTCCCCCTATGTTTTCCCACCTCCCGTATCTCATTAGCTGAGGTTTCCACAACTGAGGATCCCAGTGATCAAGCGATGTTCTGTAGGGTTACACCTCTCTGCTGAAGCACACAGGGTTTCACGCTGCCATCTTCTTCTGTGGCTTCATCAGGAGGTCAGCTGTCTTCCAGGTTCTGCGGAGCATCATCAGGGGGCCAGCAGCAAAACCAGTAAAAGTAAAAGGGTATCTGAGGAGGCTGGGGGTACTGCATATGTCATTCCCGCCTAGGCAAGAATACAGGAAGTGCAGAAATGTGTTTCCCAGAAAAAAAAAAGAGAAGAAGAGAGGAGTGGAATGCTAGAACGTGGGTGGGGAAGGCGAAGTTCCACTTTAAAGAGATTCTTTCCTGAATGGGGGAAAATTATCAAATCTTAAAGCGGAAGTGAACCCATCAATTTAACAGTTTCAAAAAACTGTTACATTTCTGGCATGCCAGGAATATAACTGTCACATTGGTTGTATTCTAAACCAAACTGTCAAACCATCCAATGTCTGGTGTCATAACTGATCACATGTGCAGCATCAGATTAAACAGAGGCCAAGATGGCAGCTTCCTTGGCTGAAAACGATAGGAGGGTTTACTTCCACTTTAAAGTGTTAAAGTGGAAGTAAAACCCTCCTATCGTTTTCAGCCAAGGAAGCTGCCATCTTGGCCTCCGTTTGCCATAAAGCTGCACATGTGATCAGTTATGACACCAGCCATTGGATGGTTTGACAGTTTGGTTGAGAGTACAACCAATGTGACAGTTAGCATTTCCGGCATGCCGGGAATGTAACAGTTTTTTCAAACTGTTAAATCGATGGGTTTACTTCCGCTTTAATAGTACCTGTGGCGAATATTAAATTGGTGATAACACATTAACAAGATTCCACCATTGAGGTGGAACTCAAGCCTCAACTCCATTCTCCAACTCCAAAGGAACAAAACTAATTTAAAAAAAAATCAATGCTCAAAGCCTCCATATTTGCACGCATTTTTTTTGGGGGGGGGGGGGCCCAAGTACCTTTTTTTGCAGGTACTTGCTCCAGTTTCTTCATTCCTGGCCTTGGTGAGGAGGACACATCCTTTGGCCCACCTCCACCTGAGGCCACCTGGAATAAACATCCAACAACCCAGGAGGCTTCAGGACCCCCCGCCGCCCTGTCCGCAATCTCAAGCATGCACAGCGGGAGGCCGGTTGTGAGTCATAAATAGACATGTGCACAATAGAAAAATTTGTTTATTTTCGTTTCGTGTCTGTTCGTTTCTGTTGATTCGTAACGATTCGTAATTTCGTAAGTCGTCGGTGTTCGTATTCCTAACGATTCGTATTTTCGTAAGAGTTATTTTTTTGTTGATTCGCTTTTCCGTTAGTTTAATTTTCGTTTATTCGAAATTCGGACGCATTCGTATTTTCATAGATTTAGTTACATTCGTACTTTCGTAAGATTGATTTATTCGTACTTTCGTAACATTGTTTTCGTAGATTCGTAATCGGAGCATAATTCATAATTTTATGTAATGTGTATGCTATTATTACATTTTAAGAGACACGGAAAATTACGAATCGAAAAAAAAAGTTACGAATGTACAAATTTTTTCGTTCAATCCATTCGAAGCACGTTAAGCAGCGCCATTGTAAGGGACACGGAAAATTACCAATTCAAAAAAAAAATAAAAATTACGAATGTACGATTTTTTTTCGTTCAATCCATTCGAAGCACGTTAAGCAGCGCCATTGTAAGAGACACGGA
>CM053038.1:62633382-62735882 GCA_028564925.1 Lithobates sylvaticus
AATAAGAAGGAGGACCATTGAAATACATGGGTTTTGCAACTTCACATGTGTCAAGTCGCACAACAACTCACAGTCGTGGAAACAGAGCCTTAAGGTAAAACGAACAAAACACGCTCTACAATCAATAGATCTACGATATATTGTATACTCGTGAATTCCGTATATATCTATTGTTCTGTTTTATACAACTGAGATTATTTGTGTAATTGGGATGCTTTAATTTTACTCCAATAAAAACTTTATTGTGGAAAAAAAAAAAGAGTGGAGAAGAGCAAAGAAGGAGAGGAAAGGTGAGAGAGCAGGGAAGAAAGAGGAAATCAAGACAATATGGAAAGAAAAGAAGAGGTAGAACAAGACAGATAAAGAGAAAGAGGAGAGGAGGAGAGCGAGAGAGAGAGAGAGAGAGAGAGAAGAAAGAGAGGAGAGAGAGAGAGGAGAGAAGAAAGAGAGGAGAGAGAGAGGAGAGAGAAAGAGGAGAGCGAGAGAGAAAGAGGAGAGCGAGAGAGAGAGAGAGAGAGAGAGAGAGAGAGAGAGGAGAGAAGAAAGAGAGAGAGAGGAGAGAAGAAAGACCGGGTAAGATAGAGAAAGAGAATAATGGGGAAATGAGAGGACAGGGTAGATAGAGAAGACCAACAAAGGAATGACCAAAAAGAAAAAGAGAGAGAAGAGAGACAATAGTGGATAAAGAGGAGAGATGAGAAGGCAGGGATGGTAGAGAAGATATTCAAAAAAGAGGAGAGGAGAGAGAGAAAGAAATAAGAATAGGAAAGAGGACAGAGAGAAAAGAAAGAGAAGAGTTGAGAAGGGGAGAAAAAGGGAGACAAGATAAAAGAACAGGGAAGACGGATCAGAGAAACAAGGATGTGAAAGATGGAGGAAAGAGAAAGGGGAGATTATAGAGAAAGACAAAACAGAAGAATGGGGAAGAAGTGAGACAGAGAACAAAATTAGAGCGAGCGAGAGAGAGAGAGAGAGAGAGAAGAGAACAGAAAGAAGAGAGAAGAAAGGAGAAAGCGAGAGAGAAGAGAATGACAGAGACAGAGAAAAGAAAAAGGAAAGAGGAGAGAATGAGAGAGAGAGAGGGAGGGAGAGAGCGAGAGAGAGAGAGAGAGAAAGAAAGAAGATAGGGGAGAGAGAGAGGGGGAGGAGAGTGGAGAGGAGAGAGAGAGAATAAAAAAGAGGAGAGAATGAGAGAGACAGAGAAAGAGAAAGAAAGGAAAAGGGGGGAGAATGAGAGAGCGAAGAAAGAAGAGAGCGAGAGAGAGAGAGAGAAAGAGAGAGAGAGAAAAAAGCAGAGAGATAATAAAGAGAAGCGAATGACAGAGACAGAAAGAGAAAAGAAAGAAAAGAGGAGAGAATGAGAGGGGGGAGAGAGAGAGAGAAGAAAAAAGAAGAGAGGAGAGAATGAGAAAGACAGAGAAAGAGAGAAAAGGAAGGAAAAAGGGGAGAATGAGAGAGAGAAACAAGAAGAGAGGAGAGATTGAGAGCGATAAAAGAAAGAAGAGAGGAGGTAATGAGAAAGAAAAAAAGAAAGAAGAGAGGGGAGAAGGACAGAGAGAGAGAGAGAGAGAGAAGGGAAAGAGAGAGAGAGACAAGAAGAGAGAAGAGAAAAGAGAGAGAGGAAAAGAGAGAGAAGAAAAGAGGAGAGGAAAGAGAAACAGAGAGAAAGAGAGAGAAATAGAGAAAAAGAGAGAGAAAGAGAACAGAAAGAGGAGAGAACGAGAGAGTGAAAAGAAAGAAGAGAATGGAGAATGAGAGAGAAAAGAAAGAAGAGAGGAGAGAATGAGAAAGAGAAAGAAATATGAAACAGCAGAGAAGAAGAGAGGAAAGACACAGAACGTAAAAATTAAGGGAAAATGAGGTAGAAAGAACAAGGACAGGAGAAAAAAGAAATGATAAACAGGAAAAGAGAAAGGGAGGGGGGAAGTAAGAGAGAGACAGAAAGAGAGGGAGAGTTGGAAGGAGAGGAAGAGAGAGAAAGAACAGGGGGAGAGGCAGGACAGAAAGAGGTGGGAATATTGAAGTAGAGAGAGGGAGGGAGAGAGAACAAGCAATGGAGAAGATAATGGGAACATAAGAGTGTAAAAAGGGGAGAAGGTAAGACAAAGTGAGAGAGAGGATGTAGAGAAAGAGAGAGAGAGAGAGAGAGACAAGAGAAAAGCAGGGAAAGAGGGGGGAGAATGGTAAATATAAAAAGAAAAGCTAAAAAAAAAAAAAAAAAAAAAAAGATGCAGAAAAAGTCTCCGTCACAGAAAGAGATAAAAGCCGGATACGGATAGTAGGAAAGTAAAGGGCCTTGTCAGATTTATTTCTCCTTTTTTTATTAGAACGATTTTTTGTGAAGGAAATCATAATTGCTTCCCATGGAATCGCTAACTGGCTCATTACAAAGCGATTTGTAGCTCAGCGATTTGTAGCTCAGTCGCTCAGTGATTTGTAGCTCAGCGATTTGTAGCTCAGTCACTCAGCGATTTGTAGCTCAGTCGCTCAGCGATTTGTAGCTCAGTCGCTCAGCGATTTGTAGCTCAGCGATTTGTAGCTCAGCGATTTGTAGCTCAGCCGCTCAGCGATTTGTAGCTCTGCGATTTGTAGCTCAGCGATTTGTAGCTCAGTCGCTCAGCAATTTGAAGCTCAGCAATTTGTAGCTCAGTCGCTCAGCGATTTGTAGCTCAGTCGCTCAGCGATTTGAAGCTCAGTCGCTCAGTGATTTGTAGCTCAGCGATTTGTAGCTCAGTCACTCAGCGATTTGTAGCTCAGTCGCTCAGCGATTTGTAGCTCAGTCGCTCAGCGATTTGAAGCTCAGTCGCTCAGCAATCTGAAGCTCAGTCGCTCAGCGATTTGAAGCTCATCGATTTGTAGCTCAGTCGCTCAGCAATTTGTAGCTCAGTCACTCAGCGATTTGAATCTCAGCGATTTGTAGCTCAGTCGCTCAGCGATTTGAAGCTCAGCGATTTGTAGCTCAGTCGCTCAGCGATTTGTAGCTCAGTCGCTCAGCGATTTGAAGCTCATCGATTTGTAGCTCAGTCGCTCAGCAATTTGTAGCTCAGTCACTCAGCGATTTGAAGCTCAGCGATTTGTAGCTCAGTCGCTCAGCGATTTGTAGCTCAGTCACTCAGCGATTTGAAGCTCAGCGATTTGTAGCTCAGGCGCTCAGCGATTTGTAGCTCAGTCGCTCAGCGGTTTGTAGCTCAGGCGCTCAGCGGTTTGTAGCCCAGTTGCTCAGCGATTTGAAGAAGCTATAGAGGTGTAGAAGAAGAACGCGGTGAGTGAGACACAGAAGGGGAATGGTGTTGGCGAGGGACATTTGCCTTTTAAATGTTGGGAGTGGGATGTGCTGCCCTTTAGAGATGGAAGCGGCTGTGTAATGAATAGAGTGTGTAATAGGAAAGCGCTCGGCACATCAGGAAGGGAGAAGCCGCCAGTGATTGTTGGATAATGCTGTTCGCCAGGCAGCAGGACTCCGAATAAATTGAACAACAGCGGGGAGGTGACACGGCTGTCAGATTTGACACATTGCAGAAGAGACAGATTTTTAAATCAAAGCTAGACCCTACCTATACACAGAATTGACTGTCCTATCCTTGTCATCTACCCCGAAGGTGTAAAAAAGCAGCTGAACGTTTCTGGAATGACGCAAGTCCAGCCAAAATCAGCCAATCAGGATGCTGAAAAAAAGAAATAAACAATATGCAGCTCACTCAGTTTATAAATAGCGAGGGAGGCGCATGTGGGGCAAATTATTCTAAGTATCCCCATCACCAGTCATTGAGTCACATTGCTGGCTAGCAGCCCCTGAGTGCCCTTTAATAAATGGCCCCTCCCACATTTCCCTCCCTTGCCCATGCGTGGCTTCACTTTTTAAAGGGCCAGTCCACACAAGCCACGGCGCCATTTTGAGATACCGGAAGTTGTTTTGATTACGAATTTTTCGCGGCCAGGGAACTGGCCCTCATTGTGGGAACCCCTCATACCTATAAATATGCAGTGGCTGCAGTGAGCCAGCACCCCCAGATGCCTTATTATGGTGAAACGTGTCGGGAAGGGCTTTGCTGATGCCACTGCCTTGCCAGATTTTATTTACATGCCTTTTTATGTCTTCTCACATGTAAGTACCCCTTTTTTATGATTTACAATAAACGTTTTATTGTAAACGGTATCACACTACGTGGCCTTATCTTATCTCCTTCGGTATATGCAATACTGGGAAGAACTATAGTGCCCACCAGCCACTATATTCTGGGTGGATATCCATAGAATCTACCTTGTGACGTATCCTGCCTGTTTGGGTGCACATTGGAGTTCGGAGTTGCTGTACATCCCCCCGGGTGTGTTTACACCAATAAGCCTTTGAGACTCATTAGGCATACGCCTAGTTGTGTCCATTGTGTCCAGTAAGCCTTTTTTCTATATGGTGGTGGATCTCTACAGTCAAATCACACAAGTCACCTTAATCTTCAGACAACTCACACAGTCACTTTAAAAATTGTCTTTTCCCAGCACTTTATACCTTTCATGACTAATGCCCCGTACACACGGTCGGAAATTCCAACGGAAAATGTCCGATCGGACCATGTTGTCGGAAAACCCGCACGTGTGTGGGCTCCATCAGACTTTTTCCGTCGCTCTCAAATTTTCCGACAACAAAATCCGATCGGACCTTTTCCGATCGTGTGTAGGGAATTCCCACAGACAAAGTGCCACGCATGGTCAGATCAAATTACGAGACCAAAGCTATTGGCTACTAGCCTCTACGTAGTTCCACCACGTTCGAAATGATCGGATTTTCCGACAACTTTGTCCGACCGTGTGTATGCATGTATTTTATTTCATTTTAGATAATTAAATTGTGTTTTTAAAAAAAATGTGATCACTTTTATTGCTGTCACGAGGAATGTAAACATCCCTTGTGACAGTAATAGGTGGTGAAAGGTACTCTTTGCACTTCAAAGTATTCAGATCACCGAAAACGGTGTATCTGAATACTGTATATTTTTTTTTAAATCCGGCACCATTGGCAGCCGAGTAAACAGGAAGTAACGTCATGACGTCGCTTCCGTGTTTACATCCAGGAGACTGCAACGAAGCCGTCTGTCACTAGCCGCCAGAAGCGGCAGATATTTGATCGGGCATCCTGGAACGGGAGGCCCGGTAAGAGCAGCGTGAGGCGGTGAGAGGGGGAGAGACGTCTTTTGGTGGTATTCGGTCGCCTCTGTGGTTTTTATCTTTTGCACTATAAACAAAAAAGTAACGCAGTGCCGTATCGCAAAGTATGGCCTGATCATAAAGAAGGGTAAATCTTCCGGAGGTCACAACTGTAGCCGCTTGCCGACCAGCGCACAACGATATACGTCGACACAATGGCACGGCTGCGCAAATGGGCGTACAGGTACGCCCCCCTTTAAGAGGCGGCATTGTGGGCGCGCGCGCCCACCGCGTGCTCCGTGACCGCAGACTCGATGTCCACCGGTGTCCAGCGATCGTGTCGCGGAGCGGAAGAACGGGGAGATGCCTATGTAAACAAGGCATTTCCCCGTTCTGCCTTGTGACATGACATAGATCACCGTTCCCTGTCATCGGGAGCAGTGATGGCTGTCATGTGACTAGTAGCCCATCCCCCCACAGTTAAAAATCACTCCCTAGGACACACTTAACCCCTTGGTCGGCCCCTAGTGTTTAACCCCTTCCCTGCCATTTATACAGTAATCAGTGCATTTTTATAGCACTGATCGCTGTATAAATGACAATGGTCCCAAAATAGTGTCAAAAGTGTCTGCCATAATGTCGTAGTCACGATAAAAATCGCAGATCGCCGCCATTACTAATAAAAAAAATGCCATAAATCTATCCCCTATTTGGTAGATGCTATATCTTTTGAGCAAACCAATCAAAATACGCTTATTGCGTTTTTTTTTTTTTACCAAAAATATGTAGAAAAATACATATCGGCCTAAACTGAGAAAGAAATTATTTTTCTTATATATTTTTGGGGGATTTTTATTATAGCAAAAAGTAAAAAATATAGCTTTTTTTTTCAAAACTGTCGCTCTTTTTTTGTTTATAGCGCAAAAAACAAAAATGGCAGAGATGATCAAATACCACCAAAATAAAGCTCTATTTATGGGGAAAGTAGGACGTCAATTTTGTTTGGGTGCAACGTCGCACGACCGCGCAATTGTCATTTAAAGCGACGCAGTGCCGAATCGCAAAAAGTGCTCTGGTCAGGAAGGGGGGTAAATTCTTCCGGGGCTGAAGTGGTTAGGGTATGTCAAGGCAAAACAAAGAAAAAAAAACACATGCAGTACATCTCTGCCAGTTTTGCAGAAAGAAGCATAGAGACCCAGTGATGATGTCATTGGGTCTAAAATAGGGTATTTTATGAAAATGTAAAGGTTTTATTAAAAAAAAAAAAAAAGAGCGAGAGAGAAAGAGCGCAATCTTCTCTGTTGGACAAAACATATCACTGACTTTTGTTTTGGACTTTTTGGATAAAGTTTGCACCATTACTGAAATAACATT
This sequence comes from Lithobates sylvaticus, assembly GCA_028564925.1. Lineage (NCBI taxonomy): Eukaryota > Metazoa > Chordata > Amphibia > Anura > Ranidae > Lithobates > Lithobates sylvaticus. Next base: position 62,639,899 of record CM053038.1, read on the forward strand.
ATCTTCCTCATAGGGGAGTTACACTGTGCATCTGCTTCCTCTTTCTATATATGAGATATATAAATATATAAAAAACCGGGCGGGCTCAGCCCACCAGCCTCAAATAGATCAGGTGTTAATCTTCCGTGTTCTGTGATATAAGCAGCTTCCCTTTTTGAATGAACTTTTTTTGCATTAACCACTTAACAACCGCAATATAGCAGATTTACCGCTACGGCGGCCGTTCTGCACAGGATCACGTATATGTATGTGATTGTGCACTTCCACCTAGGGGGGGCGCACGCACCGCTTCTGCTGTGATTAGTCACAGCAGAAGCCACCCGCCAATCGTCAGGAAGACACACAGGACAGATGCTCTGCCTAAATAAACAAAGCAGAGCTCAGTTCTGACAGCAGGGATCTGATGGATTTTCCTTCCCTGCAGAGCAGGGAATAAAATCCAGCACATACCTTTAGAAAAAGCAGTACACAAAATCACTGGCTAGGCACACATTTAACCCTTTGATCGCCCTAGATCAGTGGTCCTCAACTCCTGTCCCCAGGACCCACTTATGCCCCGTACACACGGTCAGAATTTCCGACGGAAAATGTCCTATCGGACCATGTTGTCTGAAAATCCGACCGTGTGTGAGCTCCATCGGACTTTTTCAGTCGGAATTTCTGACGGAAAAAATTTGAGATCCTGCTCTCAAATTTTCCGACAGAAAAGTCCGATTGGACTTTTTCCGATCGTGTGTAGCGAATTCCGACGGACAAAGTGCCACGCATGCTCAGATCACATTACAAGACCAAAGCTATTGGCTACTAACCTCTACGTAGTCCCGTCGTACGCAACGAACGTCACCACGTTCAGAATGATCGGATTTTCCGCCAACTTTGTCCGACCGTGTGTATGCAACACCAGTGTTGGACAAAATCCGTTGGAAAAAATCCGACGGATTTTGTGGTCGGAATTTCCGACCGTGTGTACGGGGCATAACAGGCCAGGTTTGCAAGATAACTGAAATACATCACAGGTGATATCATTTGCTGCTCAGTGATTGCAGTATTCTAGTCGGCATCTCCCCAAGGTAATACATAAAATCTGGCCTGTTAGTGGGTCCCGAAGACAGGAGTTGAGAACCACTGCCATGGCTTTAGTAAAAATCACACAAATAGGAAACATAAGGGGAATACAAAGACACTGAATTTCAAAAGAGCCAACTTCCCTAAACTACGAGCCTTGCTAGAAGGCATAAATTGGGATAAAATCTTAAGAACAAAGAACGCGGAGGAGAGATGGGTTTGCTTTAATAGCATATTAAATAAGGGCATTAGCCAATGCATCCCATTGGGTAATACATTTAAAAGAGCGAACAAAAATCCTGGATGGCTTAACCCAATGTAAAAATGCATATAAAAGAAAAAAGAAGGCCTTCAAAAAATACAAGGTTGAGGGATCATCATCAGCATTCAGACTTTATAAAGAATGCAACAAGAAATGTAAGGGTGCAATAAGGACGGCTAAGATAGAACACGAAAGACACATAGCGGAGGAGAGCAAAAAAAAATCCCAAGAAATTCTTTAAGTATGTAAACAGTAAAAAAGGGAGGACAGACCATATTGGCCCCATAAAGAATGAGGAAGGACATCCGGTTACAAAGGATGGGGAGATGGCGAAGGTATTGAATTTATTCTTCTCCTCAGTCTTATATAAGTAATATAAGTAATAGTATATCAGTAATAATAATAAAAATGCATTAAATCTATCCCCTATTTTGTAGACACTATAACTTTTGCACAAAACAATCAATATACGCTTATTGTGATTTTTTTTTTTTACCAAAAATATGTACAAGAATACCTATTGGCCTAAATTGATGAAAGAAATTAGATTTTTTTTTTTTAGTGGATATGTTTAACCTGCTTGCGACCGCCGGCTGTCAAATGACGGCCAGGCGGCGCAGCTCTCGTTGTGGGAGGGCGTCATATGACGTCCTCCCCTTCTGTGAACTCCAGGGAGCGTGCGCGCGCCGCCGGGAGCGCGCGCGCGTTCTCGCCGTGTCACTGGGCACCCGATGCGCGTGCCCAGCGGCCGCGATGTCCGCTGGGCACCCGCGATTGCCCGGTAACACAGCGGGACCGTGGATCTGTGTGTGTAAACACACAGATCAACGGTCCTGTCAGAGGAGAGGAGCCGATGATGTGTTCTCTGTACAGAGAAACACCGATTGGTCTCCTCCCCTTGTGAGTCCCCTCCCCCCACAGTAAGAAACACTCCCAGGGAACATAATTAACCCCTCCCCGCCCCCTAGTGGTTAACCCCTTCACTGCCAGTGTCATTTATACATGAATCAATGCATTTAAATAGCATTGATTGTTGTATAAATGACAATGGTGCCAAAAATGTGTCAAAAATGTCCGATGTGTCCGCCATAATGTCGCAGTCACAATAAAAATCGCTGATCACCGCCATTACTAGTAAAAAAAAAAAATATTAATAAAAATGCTATAAAACTATCCCCTATTTTGTAAACGCTATAACTTTTGCGCAAACTAATCAATAATCGCTAATTGCAATTTTTTTTTACCAAAAATATGTAGAAGAATACGTATCGGCCTAAACTGAGGAAAAAAAATGTTTTTTTATATATTTTTTGGGGATATTTAGTATAGCAAAAAGTAAAAAATATTGTTTTTTTTTTAAAATTTGTCGCTCTTCTTTTGTTTATTGCGCAAAAAATAAAAAAACGCAGAGGTGATCAAATACCACCAAAAGAAAGCTCTATTTGTGGGGAAAAAATGATAACAATTTCATTTGGGTACAGTGTCGTATGACCGCGCAATTGTCAATCAAAGTGCGTCAGCGCTGAAAGCTGAAAAATGGCTTGGTCAGGAAGGGGGTGAAAATGCACTGTAGTGAGGTGGTTAAGTAAAAAATGTTGCAGAGGTGATGAAATACCACCAAAAAAAAAAAAAGCTCTATTTGTGGGAAACAACTGGCAAAAATGTAATTTGTGTACAGCGTTGCATGACCGCGCAATTGTCAGTTAAAGTAACGCAGTGCCGTATCGCAAAAAATGGCCTGGTCATAAAGGGGGGTAAATCGTCTGGAGGGCAAGCTGTTAAAGAACTCCATTTAGATTATCTGTATTTCAATTGGGCAAAGAATATAGCCTTAAAGCAATTTCTTTTGAAAAAATAACACATAAGGCTTATATTAGACATGTGCAATTCGTTTCGTTTTCTTTTCGTTTTTCGTTAAAATTCGTTATCATCGTTCATTCGTTATCGTACGAATGAACGAACGATTCGCTAAAAATTTTAACGAATAACGAATGTTCGAATCAAACGAATCCGAAAAACAACGAAAATCCGAAATAACCAAATTAGAAACAACGAAACTACGAAAGAAGAAAATCCGAAAAACGAAAACAGGAACAACGAAAATCGAAATGAACGAAAAAATTTGTACATTCGTAACTTTTTTTTTTTTGTTGAATTGGTAAATTTTCCGTGTCCCTTACAATGGCGCTGCTTAACGTGCTTCGAATGGATTGAACGAAAAAATTCGTACATTCGTAACTTTTTTTTTTTTTTTTGAGATTCGTAATTTTCCGTGTCTCTTACAATGGCGCTGCTTAACGTGCTTCGAATGGATTGAACGAAAAAATGTGTACATTCGTAACTTTTTTTTTTTTCGATTCGTAATTTTTCCGTGTCCGTAATGGCGCTGCTTAACGTGCTTCGAATTGATTGAACGAAAAAATTCGTACATTCGTATTTTTTTTCGATTCGTAATTTTCCGTGTCTCTTACAATGTAATAATAGCATACACATTACATAAAATTATGAATTATGCTCCGATTACGAATCTACAAAAACAATGTTACGAAAGTACGAATAAATCAATCTAACGAAAGTACGAATGTAACTAAATCTACGAAAATACGAATGCGTCCGAATTTCGAATAAACGAAAATTAAACTAACGGAAAAACGAATCAACGAAAAAAATAACTCTTACGAAAATACGAATCGTTACGAATACGAACACCGACGACTTACGAATTTACGAATCGTTACGAATCAACGGAAAGGAAAGAAACGAAACGAAAATAAACAAATTTTTCTATTGTGCACATGTCTGGCTTATATACCGAACCATGACACCATACCTCCCAACCGTCCTGGATTCTGCGGGGCTGTCCCATATTTTTACATAAATCCCACAGTGCTGTGGGCCTGAGCATTGGCATGCCACATTGCACTGCCTGGTATTTCTGTTCAACACAAGTGAAGCAGGGTGGGAGAAAAGACAGCCAAGATAAATTAAACAGCATCCGGTCCGCAGTTCAGTAATTGTACTTAGTTCTCCTAACTTGTGACCATTCAAGTGTTACTAAACCCCCGGACCCTGCATTCACTATATCTGGTCTCCCACAGTACACAGAACATGGAAATGCAATTATTTTAGTAAATATAAACTGCTAAATACTTTTTTTTCTCATCAGCAGTATATAGCAGTCTTGCGACTTCTATTAGTGTTCGGTTAAAGCTTGTAGGAGGAGTTTTTATTCTCCTCTGATTGTCCTATGAGGCTGCAGGACCCCTGACCCTCTGTCTGGGCAGTGCTGATTGGCCCTGTACTGATCACATGCACCCTCCCAAGAACTAAAAAAAACTCTCCAGCAATACACACCGAACTGAGCATGTGCAGAGTACCTCCAATGCTCTGTACTGTCAGCAGATGGATTGGGAACTGTAAAAGAAGGGGAGGGTTAGAGAAGACAGGATCAAACAGCCGTTTTACACAATGTGGATGATTAACCTCTTACTAGCCCCATCCCTACAGTAAACCATTGCACCCAGGGCATCTGACCCTCTCGCCCACCCCTTGTCCTGGCCCTGGTTACAGGAGTTCTTTTAATTATCCAGTTCTTGTGCCACATAGGCCCCTTCTTTGCCTCATTATTGTGTTTTTTGTTTTTCCACAAAAAGGCCTCTTGCAGATGGATTCCTGAGGCTGCGCAATGTAAACTGCAGCGTATTTCCTCCGCCCGAGTGCTGTGTACAGCCCCCGCCCATAGACAGGAATGGCTGTACTGGGATATATAACACAAGTTTTGTGTACCGGCCTATCCAAAAAATAGAAAAAATCTATTTCTGGCATACTTGTGTTTAGGACAGCCCTGGTGTATACCCCGGTACAGTCACGCACAGCCATTCTTGTCTATGGCCGGCTTTACGCAGCATCTCGATGTTCTGGGTGGAGGAAACACGCTGGAATTTATATTGTGTGGCCGAAAAAAAAAAAATGTCAATTATTTTATTAGAGTTGCACTGATACCGATATCGCTATTAAACATTTGATTTTGATGCAGTTTTGCATTTGATTAGCACGTACTCGTCTCCCAATCTGATATTTTTTGCGGTGTGATTTGAGCCCATACAAAATGAATGGGTTCAAATCGCACTGCAAAGAATTACATGTGATTTCAACAGGAATGCGGTCCGATTCCTGTCCGGATCCCACGCAGTTTCCCGCACCGGTCTATCATATAAAATCCCAATAAAATCCATTTAAGTTTTTGGTTGTAACAAAATGTGGGAAATTTCAAGGGGTATGAATACTTTTTCAAGGCACTGTAGGTCCATATAATGATCATTATTATTATTATTATACACGATTTATATAGTGCGAACAGTTTACGCAGCGCTTTACAATGTTTAGGGGGGACAACACAATTACAGTACAGTTCAATACAGAAGGGACAGGAGGGCCCTTGCTCATAGAGCTTACATTCTAAAGGGAGGGGGTGGTGGTACAAAAGGTAATAGCTGCGGAGAATGATTTGATGGGGGTGGCTCGGGGACAGTTGTTAGGTGTTTGTGGGATAGGCTTCCCTGAATAAGTGAGTTTTCAGGGATCTCCTAAAGGTGTACAGCAGGGGCATTGCTAGGTCTGCAAAAGATCTGGGGCTGGAGCCCAGTGCAACGTAGTAAAGAAAGTCATACGCTTGGGCGGGCATACACATGTATATACTATACGTGTGTGTGTATATATCCCCAGAGAGCCCCCCTTACATCAGGGTCCCCAGAGAGCCTCCCCCTAAAATCAGGGTCCCCAGAGAGCCTCCCACCTTAAATCAGGGTCCCAAGAGAGCCCCGCCCCCGCATCAGGGTCCCCAGAGAGCCCCCCACTTATATCAGGGTCCCCAGAGAGCCTCCCCCTTAATCAGAGTCCCCAGAGAGCCTCCCCCTTAAAATCAGGGTCCCAAGAGAGCCCCCCGCATCAGGGTCCCCAGAGATCCCCCCACTTATATCAGGGTCCCCAGAGAGCCTCCCCTCCCCTTGGGGACCCCCCAAAGACTCGGGGCTATGGGCCCCAGATTTGGGGCTATAGCCCCAAAAGCCACCCCTAGCGACGCCACTGGTGGACAGGTTAGGGGCTGATCGGATATACCGGGGCAGGGAGTTCCAGAGGATGGGAGAGGCTCTGGAGAAGTCCTGAAGGCGAGAATTGGAGGAGGTAACAAGGGAGCTAGAGAGTAGGAGGTCCTGGGAGGAGCTGAGGGTATTCTCTATATGTCTAATATCTCTAGTATAAGTGTGTTACTAGCAGGATCACTGGGTGAGAGTGAAGAAAAAAAAAATCCTGAAAAAAATTTAATAAAGAAAACAAATGCAGCCACCACATCTAAGGTCTGGTAAGCTGCGATGTATTACATTTCTGGTTTTGGGTTTAGATCCGCTATCATTTTCCAATTTTCGCTTCACAAAATGGTTATTTTTTTTCTATTGTATTAAAAAAATATCTTTTTTAATAATAGTTTGAGTTTCTGCAATTCGGAAGTTGTTGCACTCCGGAGAATCCGTCTGAATATTTCTCTATGGAACCAGAAACACAATCTCATTCAAGCTGTCAATTGTTCCTCATTCATATCGGTTAAAGCCAAAGCAATCCTGACAGCTGCTGAAATAACATTGTTACATGTAAAGGTAACATACAGATAGAAGGAATTACAACACCGTATATGTCTGTTCAGAGCGAACGTCGGGGGGGAAGTACACTGTCCGATGGTGCATAATACAACAACATTGTCCGATCGGACAGAATCCATGCAAAAATCCGACCGTGTTTATAGAAGCCAGATCCCAGCCGTATGCGATTTCTCGGCACTCGAAAATTGGGTACAGTAAATCTAGGATTGGGATTTCGGTGAATGCGAGCAAAGACTCATTTCATTGCCTGCAACCATCATCCCATTTATCAGGACTTCTCCTCACCTCCACACTTATATTGTTTTGAAGCACGTTAAGCAGCGCCTTTATATTTTTTGTTTTTTGCCTCATACACACGGTCGGAATTCTCGTCGGAAAAAGCTCTGACGGTTTTCCCGTCGGAATTCCGCTCAAACTGTCTTGCCTACACACGGTCACACCAAATTCCGACAGTCTGTAACACAGCGGCATAAAACACGTTCGACAGCACTATAAAAGGGAAGTTTAATGCTTCTGAGCATGCGTCGAATTGTTTCCGAGCATGCGTCGGAATTTTGCGTGTCGGAATTGCATACACACGATCGGAAAATCCGATAGAAAGGTTTTCCGTCAGAAAAATTGAGAACAGGTTCTCAATCCAAAGTCCATCGGAAATTCCGACAGAAAAAGACCGATATGCATACACACGGTCGGAAAATCCGATGAAAAGCTCCCATCGGACTGTTTCCATCAGAAATTCCGACCGTGTGTACGGGGCATTAGTCCACCTTTTTCAGAAAAAAATTAAATTTAAATTTACTTTAAATTTAAAATTTAAATTAAAAATTTTTTTTTTTTGCTGGAAAATTACTTAGAACACCCAAACATTTTTATATATATATAATGTAATGTATAGTGGATGTAAAAAGTCTACACACCCCTGTTAAAATGTCAGGTTTCTGTGATGTAAAAAAAAAAAAGAGACAAAGATAAATCAATTCAGAACTTTTTCCACCAAAAGAACATCATACCCACTGTGAAGCATGGTGGTGGCAGCATCATGCTTCAAGGCTGTTTTTCTTCAGCTGGAACAGGGGCCTTAGTCAAGGTAGATGGAATTATAAACAGTTCCAAATACCAGTCAATATTGGCACAAAACCTTCAGTCTTCTGCTAGAAAGTTGAACATGAAGAGGAACTTCATCTTACATGCCGCGTACACACGCTTAGCGACCACCGGCGTCATATGACGTCCTCCCCTTCCCGGCCCACCAGGGAGTGCACATGCCTGCCGTGTCATTGGGCACCCGATGCGCGTGCCCGGTGTCCGCGATGTCCGCCGGGCACCCGCGATTGCCCGGTAACACAGCAGATCCATGGTCCTGTCAGAGAAGAGGAGACCGATGGTGTGTTAATCAGTACTGGTGCTCAGTACAGAGAAACAACGATCGGTCTCCTCCCCTTGTGAGTCCCCTCCCCCTACAGTTAGAATCACTCCCAGGGAACATATTAACCCCTTCAGCGCCCCTAGTGTTAACCCCTTCCCTGCCAGTCACATTTATACAGTAATCAATGCATTTTTATAGCACGGATCGCTGTAAAAATGTGAATGGTCCCAAAAATGTGTCAAAAGTGTCCGATATGTCCGCCGCAATATCGCAGTCACGATAAAAATTGCAGATCGCCGCCATTACTAGTTAAAAAAAAAATAAAAATGCTATAAATCTATCCTCTATTTTGTATAACTTTTGTGCAAACCAATCAATTATTGTGATTTTTTTTACCAAAAATATGTAGAAGAATACGTATCGGTATAAAACTGAGGGAAAACATTTTTTTTATATATTTTTGGGGATATTTAGTATAGCAAAAAGTAAAAAAATATTGTTTTTTTTTAAAACTTGTCCCTCTTCTTTTGTTTATAGCGCAAAAAATAAAAACCGTAGAGGTGATACCACCAAAAGAAATCTCTATTTGTGGGGACAAAATGATAACAATTTCATCTGGGTACAGTGTTGTATGACCGCGCAATTGTCATTCAAAGTGTGACAGCGCTGAAAGCTGAAAAATGGCTTGGGCAGGAAGGGGTGAAAATGCCCGGTATTGAGGTGGTTAAAGTGGTTGTAAAGGCCGAATGTTTAATACCTTGATGTATTCTATGCATGAAAGTACAAAAAACCTTCTGTGTGCTTCTCCCCCCCCCCCCTCCAGCCACCTTAATAGTTACTTGACCCCCCTTCTGATCCAGTGATGTGCACAAGAGCCTTGGCTGTCCCGGGACTCCCTCTCCTCATTGGCTGAGACAGCAGCGGGAGCCATTGGCTGTCAATCACAGCCAGTGAGCCAATGAGACGAGAGTGGGGGGGCGGAGCCACGACTCTATGTGACCTATGAATGCATAGAGCAGGGCTTCGGGAGCGAGAACACACCAGTGCCCCCATAGCAAGAGGCTTGCTATTGGGGCACTGGTCAAGGGGGAGGAGTCAGGATTGCCAGCGGGGTCCCAAGAAAAGGAGGATCAGGGCTTCTATGGGCAAAACCAATACACAGAGCAGGTAAATATGAGATGTTTGTTTTTTGTTTTGTTTAAAAAGCCAAACCTTTAATATAACTTTAAGGCGATACACAGAAATGTAGAAAGAGTCGTGACCTATAGCAAGCAACCAGGATGAAAATGATGGTGATCCAAACCTTCTAAACCAATGATGTGGTGTCTAATGGCGGCCATACATGCTTCAGTAAATGATTGATTTCCTTTCCAATCAATCTCTTCCAATAGGAAATAGATCTATAATCAACAGCCCAGTTTATTACCATGGCATACGCCGGGGAGCAGATTTTTGATCGATGGTTAATATATAATCGTCAATTATCAATTGCATCCCTGTTTCACCCATTTAATCTCATAATCTGATTAATCAAAATATGACTGTGTTCATGATGAACAAAGTATCTCAGTGCTGACAATCGGTACAAAATGATCGATGATTTTGCGCCCTGACCGAACGGCTTCGATTTAAATCGATCAGAAGGGAAGTTATGGCTGTTCAATTGGATCACACAATGATCGGACAACAAAATGGAAAGCATGTGTGGCCCCCGATAAGACTTACCCACCAGATTCTTTTGGTTACTGCCTTCTCAACACTATCGTTGCCCTGGGCAATGCCCATCTCTTATAGAACTACAAGTGCCAGCATGCTGAGACCTAGCTGGTACCACCACTGACAAGAGGACAAACACTGACTGCCTCCAACCCCAGGGAAATCCTCCATTCCAGGTAGAGGCACAGCTCCTCCTGTACAGGAACAATATAGAAGAACCTACAGATGAGCTCACAATGCCACCGCCGATCATAGGATGCCGAGATCAATCACACCGTGATGTCCTATGGAGAGAACTACATGGCAGTGCCTACCCGTCATTATCTACCGATGAATGGGCAAATCCGCAGCTGAATGCCATAGAAGAGGAGTTCTTGGAAGCTCTCTGGGAGAACACACAATGTATAGGAATAAAGAGAAATGTAACAATCTGCAAGGTCACTGCTTATAGAAAAACATCCGTGTGACAAAGAGGGGAGTAATAAACAAATAGATATTCTATTTATCATAATAGATACGTGGAGGAGAAGTTATCAAGTAGATAGATAGAGTACATCAAAGGAGAGATGATAGATGAATGAAGAGAGAGTAGATAGATAGATAGATAGATAGATAGATAGAGAGGGAGGAAAATAGATAGAGAGAGAAAGAAAAAGAGCGAGAGAGAGAGATAGAAAGAGAGAGAGAAGAGATAGATAGAAGAGAGAGATAGATAGATAGATAGAAGATAGATAGATAGAAGATAGATAGATAGATAGAGAAAGAAAAGAGGAGAGGAGAGAGAGAGAGTGGGAGATAGATAGAAAGAGAGAGAGAGGGGTGAGATAGAAAGAGAGAGAGTAAGATGTATAGATATATAGAGAGAGGGGGGGAGGGAGAGAGATAGAGAGAGATTGAGAGAGAGGAAAATAGAGAGAGAAAGAAAAAGAGGAGAGAGACAGAGTGGGAAATAGAGAGAGAGAGAGGTGAGATAGAAAGAGAGAGAGGGGTGAGATAGAAAGAGAGAGAGGAAGATAGATAGATAGATAGATAGATAGATAGATAGATAGATAGAGAGATAGATAGATAGATAGATAGATAGAAAGAGAGGTGGAGAGAGAGGGGGGTGAGATAGAAAGAGAGAGAGGAAAATGTATAGATAGATAGAGATAGAGAGGTGGGAGAGAGATAGAGAAAGAGAGGGGGGGACAGAGAGATTGAGAGAGAGAGAGAGAGAGAGACATAGATAGATAGATAGATAGATAGATAGATAGATAGATAGATAGATAGATAGATAGATAGAAAAACAGAGAAATAGAGGGAGAGGGGGAGAGAGGGACTGAAAAATAGAGAGGGGGAGAGAGATAAATAGCTAAACAGAGAGATAGACTGAGAGGGAGAAATATAGATAGAGAGGGAAAGGGGGGAGAAAGAGAGAGAATGAAAAAGAGGAGAGAGACAGAGTGGGAGAAAGAGAGAGAGGGGGATAGAAAAAGAGAGCTAGATAGATAGACAAAGAGATGGACTGATAAGGGGAGATAGATAGATAGAAAGAGAGGAGAGAGACAGAGTGAGATAGAGAGAGAGAGAGATAGAGAGAGAAGAAGATAGATATATAGATAGATAGATAGAGAGATAGATAGATAGATAGATAGATAGAGAGATAGAGAAAGAGATAGATAGAGAGATTGAGAGAGAGATAGATAGATAAAGATAGATAGATAGATAGATAGATAGATAGATAGATAAAGCTCAATTGATGGAAACATATTGGAATATATATTGTATACATGCAGTAGAAGATAGATAGATAAGATTACAAATACCTATAGACATCAGTTGATAGATAAATATTGGATAGATGAATACAGATAAATAGATTAGGATGTGGTCAAAAGATAGATATAGATAGGTGTATAGATGAAGGTGTATAGATGAATATTGGATAGCTGAAGTAGATGATTGCCCCCCATTCCCTAGATCAGTGTTTCTCAACTCCAGTCCTCAAGGCGCACTAACAGGTCACGTTTTCAGGATTTCCCCTCAGATGAAACAGCTGTGGTAATTACTAAGGCTGGCTTCACACTGGGGCGGTGCGGGGCGGCGACGGTAAAGCAGCGCTATATTTAGCGCTGCTTTACCTTCGTTTTACCCGCGGTATGCGGCCGCTAGCGGGGTGGTTTTAACCCCCGCTAGCGGCCGCAAAAGGGTTAAAAACCTCCGCAAAGCGCCGCTGCAGCGGCGGTTTGCGGGCGGTATCCCCGCGGTTTCCCATTGATTCCAATGGGAAGGAGCGGTATAGGAGCGGTGAATACACCGCTCCTTCACCGCTCCAAAGATGCTGCTAGCAGGACTTTTGTTGCGGTCCTGCTAGCGCACCGCTCCAGTGTGAAAGCCCGCCGGCTTTCACACTGGAGTGAATGGGGCCGGTTTTTTTCAGGCGGTATACAGGCGCTATTTTTAGCGCCGTACCGCCTGAAAACCGCCCCAGTGTGAAAGGGGCCTAAGGCAGTGAAACTGATCAAATCACCTGTGCAAAATAACATAAAGCCTGATAACATGACATGTTGGGGCGCTTTGAGGACTGAAGTTGAGAAGCACTGCCCTAGATCCATTCATCACTCTTATTACCCCCTCTAACAACTCCCGAGAGAGGGCAAATAAATTTGATACTAGAGGCTGGAGAATTCTCTACAGGCACCACCTCCCCTAAATATATTCAAAAAATACCAAGAAACAAAAATTGGGAGTTTTGAGGTGAAAAAAAAAAAAAAATCTAATCAAATTGATGTTACAAATTTCAGGATTTTATTTAAACAAACATAATTAAAAAGAGAATCAATATTTAAAACTGGAGCGCGGAAAGTCACGCGGTCACAATACAAAAGTTTGTTGCCCATGTAGAATGTTTCACCACAATGGTGGCTTCTTCAGGAGCTTTTGTAGGACCTTAATACAATGTCACCCAAAAGTGATCGAGGTTCCAACTGGTTCTCAGAGGTCCAATGAGGTGTCAGTGTGCCATAAAAGGGGGGGGGGGCAATAACCCTACGTTCACACCCTGTTATGATAAGAAGTCAAGGTTTTTACAGGTTGATAATTATATCACTCCCAAAAAGCCCCAACCCCCCCCCCCCCCCCCCTTTTGTGGCACACTGACACCTCATTGGACCTCTTGGTGGGCCCTGAGGTCCATTTGGAACCTTCATCACTTTTGGGTGACATTGTATTAAGGTCCTACAAAAGCTCCAGAAGAAGCCACCATTGTGGTGAAACATGTAGAGGGCAACACACTTTTGTATTGTGACTTTCCGTGCTCCAATTTTAAATATTGATTCTCTTTTTAATTATGTTGTTTTAAATAAAATGATGAAATTTGTAATATCAATTTGATTTGAATTTTGTTACTTGGTATTCCCTGAAGAGGGCGGTAGTCAGCCAGGCACCATTAGTAGTATGTCTCCCTCTAGAGGCCGGTGCTGGATCTGCAGTTCAGATAAATCGATCCCACCTGCTCAGGAACACATCACACAGCACCGATGTCATCCTGACCAGCACACACCATACAATCACCATCTCAGACATCCGAGAAAAAATAAATAAATATATACATTTAATATATAAATATATATATATATATAGATAGATAGATAGATATGTATATATATATATATATGTATATATATATATATATATATATGTATATATATATATGTGTGTGTCCTTATTTTGTAAAGCCTATATAAATCCTGTACAATAATACATATATATGTATAGTCAGTATCAATGAGTAATAAATGACCACCTTGCCCCTTTCTGGTACTTTCCCAGCCAGTGCTGTTCTGCTCCTGCAATGCACCATCACCTGGCTGGCACAGAGGAGACGCACGTCGGGCTCCCCGGGCAGTCAGGCGCACAGTAGGCGCAAGTTGGGCGCTCAGGCGGCGCCCCTTTCGGGTAACCAGCAAACTGGGTGCACAGGAGGCGCAGAGAGGGCGCCCCCTTCAGGGGAAGCTCAGCCTGCACTCCGCAGAGTCTGAAGTCAAAGTTCTTTATTTTTACCTCCCATTTCCTTCCTTCCTCCCGAGACTGAATAACACATTACCGGAGAGATCGGCGCCCACCGCCCGCTTTATGAGCACTTCTTGCGGGTTGGGGCTGTCCAGCTGCCTCGGAACTACAAGTCCCCACCCCCCCGGCATGCTGGGTCTTGTAGTTGTCCAGTAGTGGAGATCCCGGGTAGTAGAGGGTTGTGTTGCAGCGGACAGTGTATGGAGGGGAGAAGGTTGTGGAGAAGGTTGGGGGTCTCACCTGGGTTCAGGGGGTCCCGATCTTCTCCTGTGGGTCGGATCTCCGGGAGGTTGTCAGGAGCGGCTGGCTGTGTGCAGGAGGAGAAGATCCGTACAGCTCGGAGCTCAATGCTGTACAGACAGAGGGAGCTGCTGTGCTCTCATTCCACCACCAGCAGAGGAGGTGCTACAGCCTATGTCAGCGCCCTGCGAGATCAGGAGCAATCACCATCTCTGTGCCTGATCCTTCCTAACCCTGCCTGGGGTGTCACCAGCTCCTCTCTCCATACCCCCCATTGGATCTTGCTCTAGATTTCCCTGCCTTCTCCTGCCTTTGCTTTCCTTGTCTGCTCTTCATTTTCTCTTTTTATACATTTTTTTTCTTTCTCTTTTTTTTTTTCTTTCTCTCATTTTTTCCTCTCCCAGCCTCCTCTTCTCTCCTCTTCTCTCTTCTCCTCTCCCCTATTCTACCTTCTTCTCTTCTCCTCACCCTTCCTCTTCTCTCCTCTCCTTTCCTCTTCTCTCCTCTCCCTTCCTCTGATCTCCTCTCCCTTCCTCTTTCTCCTCTTCTCCCCTCTCTCTTCCTTCTTCTCCTCTCTCTTCCTTCTTTTCTTCTCCTCTCCCTTCTTCTTCTCTCCTCTCTGCTCCCTTCCTCTTCTTTCCTCTTCTCCCCTCTCCCTTCTTCTCCTCTCTCTTCCTTCTTCTCTCCTCTCTTCTCTCCTTCTTCTTCTCTCCTCTCTGCTCCCTTCCTCTTCTTTCCTCTCCCTTCTTCTATTCTCCTCTCCTCTCTCTCTCTCTCTTCTCCTCTCCCTTCTTCTCTCTCACTCTCTCTCCCTTCCCTCCTCTCTCCTCTCCTTCTCTCTTCTTCTTCTCCTCTCCCTCCTCTCCTCTCCCTCTCCCCTCTTCTCCCCCTTCCTCCTCTTCTCCTCTCCCTTCTTCTCTTCTCCTCTCCCTTCCTCCTCTCCCTTTTTCTCTTCTCCTTTCCCTTCCTCCTCTCCCTTTCTCTCTCTCTCCCTTCCTCTTCTCTCCTCTTGCTCTGCTTTTCTCTCCTCTTCCCTCCTCTCCCTTCCTCTTCTCTCCTTATCTCTCCTCTTCCTTCTTCTGATCTCATCTCCTTCCATTTTCTCTTCTCTCCATTCCTCTTCTCTTCTCTTCTCTCCTCTCCTCTCACTTCCTCTTCTCTCCTCCCCCTTCCTCTTCTCTCCTCTTCTCTTCTCCTCTCCCTTCCTCTTCTCTTCTCTATTCTCCCTTCTTCTCTTCTCCTCCTCTCCCTCCCTCTTCTCTTCTCCTCTCCCTTCCTCCTCTCCCTTCTCTCTTCTCCTCTCCCTCCCTCCTCTCTCCTCTCCCTTTTTCTCCTCTCCTCTCCCTTCTCTTCTCTCTCTCCCTTCCTCTTCTCTATTCTTCCTTCTTCTCTTCTCCCTTCCTCCTCTCCCTTCTTCCCTTCTCTTCTCCCTTCCTCCTCTCTCCTGTC
Organism: Lithobates sylvaticus; assembly: GCA_028564925.1. Classification (NCBI taxonomy): domain Eukaryota; kingdom Metazoa; phylum Chordata; class Amphibia; order Anura; family Ranidae; genus Lithobates; species Lithobates sylvaticus. The sequence continues at coordinate 62,655,704 of CM053038.1, forward strand.
CATTTTTCTCTTCTCCTCTCTCCTCCCTCCTTCTCTTCCTCCCTCCTTCTCTCTCTTCTCTCCTCTCCCTTCCTCTTCTCTTCTCTCCCCTCTCCCTTTCCTCTTCTCTCTCTCTCTATTCTCTCTTTCTTCTTCTCCTTCCTCTCCTTCTTCTCCTCTCCCTTCTCCTCTCCCTTCTTCCTCTCCTCCTCTCCTCCTCTCCTCCTCCCTCCTCCTTTCTCCTCTCTCCTCTTCCCCTCTCCCTTCCTCCTCTCTCTTCTTCCTTCTTTTGATCTCCTCTCCCTTCCTCCTCTCTCCTCCTCCTTCTCTTCTCCTCTTTTGATGCAACTCTGGTCCAGAGAATGTAAAATGGGATCAAAGTCGCATTAAAGTGGTGCTCCAAAGTCGCAGGATTTCCCGGCGCAGTAATGTGAATGGAGCCGTAATATATTTAGTGCTATCACAAGTTCCCTGTGTTAATATAACATGTTACTATTAAATTATTTTTTCTTTTACTAAAGCTCCGGGAATATAAAAGAATATAAAAGAATCCCCCACAATGGGGTCCACTCCGTACTGAAAGGGTTGAATGCTTGATTGTGTCCAGGGGGAGGATTAAAACAAACTTTTACCTCCCTGACTCCTCTCTCTCTCCCGGTAGCCAGCACTCACCTTTTCTCTCCGATGCTTCGGGGTTGTGGGCGGGCCCTCGGTGTCCTAACTTATGTACATGATGATGTCACAGCTGCAACCACCCACCAGAGCACCAAAGAGAAGGGTCTTCATGGGACCAATCACCTGAAGGGAGGAGCCTAATGAATGACTCAATCATGTAAATTCTGGTGCCTGTGCAGTTCTTGACTGTTTTACAAATGTCTGACACAGATCAGCCCCCAGTCACAAGGAGGTTGATTTACAAAAACTGAGGAGTGCAAAATTTGATGCAGCTCTGCATGGGAGCCAATCAGCTTTTAACTTCAGCTTGTTCAATTAACCACTTGCCGACCGTATACCTTAGATATACAGCAGCAAAATGGCACGGCTAGTACGTGATCCGACACTTCTGGGTCTGGGGCGTGCCGGCGTCCCACTCCCACTGCGATTATACACAGCGGGAGCTGATCGGCGGGTTCGATGTGCGCCGGCACCTGCCGATTGTTCCGTACAGAGCGAGAACGCAGTTCTGTCAGTACAGAGGGCATGGATCCTGTGTCTCTGCAAGGCAGGGACATGAATCCTTGCCTTCCCCTAGTAAAAGCACCTCCCCCACAGTAAGAAAACACAGGCTAGGCACACAGTTAACCCTTTGATCGCCCCTGATGTTAACCACCTTCCCAGCCGGTGTCATTAGTACAGTGACAGTGCATATTTTTAGCACTGATCACTGTATTGGTGTCACTGGTCCCCAAAAAAGTGTCAGTTAGTGTCCGATTAGTGCGCCGCAATATCACAGTCCTGCTATAAGTCACCGATCACCACCATTACTAGTAAAAAATAGAAAAATTGTTCAGTTAGAGAAATCTTGCCTGAGACAGGCACATCCTGTGTGAAAAGTTCACAATTCACATCCCCCTCCCCTCCAGCTCTCCCAGGATTGGCTGCCTTGACTGGATGTTTCTCATCATGGGATGCAGTGAACAGTCAGCAGACTATAGACAGACAAGTGATTTAGGGGACATGTATGTAGTCAGAGCCGGGCAGAGTAGAACATCCAGTGATCTGATGATAACCTGTCTCAGGCTAGTGCATGAGATATGTAAATCACCCGTCACTCACAGCAAGGGGGCGTTTTTCAGCACTTTGTCAAGATTTCTCTACCTGAACAATAAAAGAGGATTGCTCAGGCCTCGAGTAAATCTGTGTGGCAAGACTGGGCTCAAATGAAAGGAAATATTATTCTCTACATTATGACAGCAAAAAATAAAAATAAAAAATTTGGGTTTACATCCACTTTTTCTTCCCCCCCAAAAAAAAAAAAAAAAAAAAACGGAACCTGCAAGGCAAAGGCATAATGAGCTAGTATGCATAGCATACTAGCTCATTATGAATAACTTACCTGAGAATGAAGCCCCCGAAGCGTCCCTCATCCACGACCTTCTCCGGGGCCATCAAGCCCGGAGTGACTCCTGGGTCTCGCCGCTCCAGCGCTGTCATTCGCTGGATCGGCGACGACGTCACTCCCGCGCATGCGCACGAAAGCGGCATATCGCCGTGATCTCGGCATGTGCAATGCGCCTGCACGCCGCTGTCTACGGCGCATGCGCCACGGACAGCGATGCCTCTTTTTTTCTAAATATCTCCTAAACCATGTAGGTTTAGGAGATATTTATTGGACCTACAGGGAAGCCTTAATCTAGGCTTACCTGTAGGCCAAAGTGGTTTGTAAGGGTTTACAACCACTTTAAGTCGGTGTACATTACTGGGGTATCCTTTGAGGTTAAATCATAACGTAATAGTTCAACATACTAACTGTTTTTAAAATACTTTATAATAGGTGTATTTTGCCCAAATGTTTTATTTTTAATTTTTTTCATGCACATTAATGAATTTTTTTTTTTTGCGTGGAACTTCCACTTATCGGATCCCCCCCCCCTCCGGTGCCACAATTGGCACCTTTCAGGGGGGAGGGGGGTGCAGATACCTGTATAATACAGGTATCTGCACCCACTTCCGGACGAGATATCCGGAGCTGCCCCGCCCCTATCCGGAGATGCCCCGTTGTGTCTTGGGAAACACAGTTCCCAGGACACAACAGGGACCAATAGAGACGCGCAGCGCGACTCGCGCATGCGCAGTAGGAAACCGGGCAGTGAAGACGTTGCGTCTTCACTTCCTGATTCCCTGACAGAGGATGGCGGCGGGGCAGCCGAGAGACGAGCGGTCTCTCGTCAGATTCGGCCGACATCGCTGGAACCAGGAACAGGTAAGTGTCCATTTATTAAAAGTCAGCAGCTGCAGTATTTGTAGCTGCTGACTTTTAATATTTTTGGTGTGGGTGGAGCTCCGCTTTAAGTTTTGACAAAAAAAAATCTGGAAGCGGATTGGTTTCTATGCAGAGTTGCACCAGATCTTGCACTCTGCGGTTTTAGTAAGCCGACCCCAAAGTGATTTTCTACGGAATTACAATGTACAGTCAGATCAATGGGGGGAGAGAGGAGACTGGGGAAAGGCTTCTTCCTGCCTGCAGCAGAGTGATGACATCATCGCAGCCTAGGCACAGTCACTCCAGCATTGCTTTGTGGTTATAGGGTAAAAGGTGGAGTTTTGTTTTCTGGATATCGTTGCTGTATATTGTGACATGGCGGGAATGTATTCCTGCAGTTACAGAACATCTTCTTTAGACTGTAGGAAATAAAATGTATATAAAGGATAACAGAAGCCATGTTGTGCTCCATTCCTGTGCATTGATGATATTGTACTTCTAATTACATGCCAGCAGGGGCGGACTGACTATTCGGCCACTCGGGCACTTCCAGAGGGCCCCCGGGCCACTAGGGGGCCCCATCAGGGTTGCCAGGCTCAGTAAAACCAGGGACAGTATGTAAGAATCTGTGTTTTTTTTTACATCTGCTTCTGAAATGTCCCTTACCGACATCCTTTTGGTCTAAAAATCCAGAGATTATAGCTGTTCCACCTCTCCAGTACCTTCTCAGCCAATAGAAACATGTCTGTGTATACTGTGTGATTGTATACTCTGTGTGTGTGTATACTGTGTGATTGTTGTATACTGTGTGTGTGTATACTGTGTGATTGTTGTATACTGTGTGTGTGTATACTGTGTGGCCCCATAAACTCCTATTGCCCGGGGGCCCCATGAGTTGTCAGTCCGCCCCTGCACGCCAGACATGTCTGAACCCCCCCCTGTACTGATCCCCCTTTCATCACCTCCTGATGACGACAACATATTTGATGATTATTTCAGTGGTAACCAGTGGGGGCTAAGGATAATACAAGCACGCAGGTGGGGGAGGATCCTATTATATTCTACAATAAATACATGGAAGGTAAAATGCATTTAATCGATGTGAGGCCGGATCGGGGAGAAGGGATTCGATGTACAGGAAAAGTTTGCATTCAAAGGGCAGTTCTAGGCATAAAGTACAATTGGTCGGATGGCATCGCTATCCTGGAAACTTCAGAGAACCAATCGCATTCCGTCTATGATGATATACACACATGGGATCTGTGTATTCCTGTCAGTGATGTAAGTAACTCGGTTACTTAACGCAGTTACTTTAGAGGGTAACGAGTAATCTAAATGATTACTCTTCCCCTCATGGTAACGCAGTTCCCATTACTTCCTCCACCACCTCTGCTTCTTACTGATCCCATCCCTACCCACCCACCATCACAGAGGTGATGGGGGGGGGGGGATAGGGTAGGGATGAGGTCAGTGGTGGTGGAGGATGGGATCAGTAAGAGGCAGAGGTGGTGGTGGGAGAGGATGGCACCACCACCGCTGCCACCCCCCCCCCCCCCCCCAAGTACCACCGCTGCCTGCCACCCCCCCAAGTACACCAGCACTGCCACCCCCCAAGTACCACCGCTGCCACCCCCCCCCCCCCCCCGAAGTACTGTACACCACCACCACTGCCACCTCCCCAAGTACACCACCACCACTGCCACCTCCCCAAGTACACCACCACCACTGCCACCCACCCCCCCAAGTACCACTGCTGCCACCTCCCCAAGTACCACCGCTGCCACCCCCTTTAGTACTACCGCTGCCACCCCCCAAGTACTGTACACCACCACCACTGCAACCCCCTTAAGTACACCACGACCACTGCCACCCCCCCCCCCCCCAAGTACACCACCACCACCCCCCCAAGTACCACCACTGCCACCCCCTCAAGTACCACCGCTGCCACCCCTGTCACAGTTAGTTTGCTGAGTAACTAATTACTTTTCCAATGTAGTAACTGAGTTACTAACGCAATTACTTTTTGGGAGAAGTAATTTGTAACTTAACTAATTACTTTTTTAAAGTAAGATGACCAACACTGATTCCTGTCCATCCAAATCTGCACTGGTTCTCAGTTTCCAGTGCAGGACTGCATCTGTCTGTGTGATGTCAGGGCATCTGATCACTGAGGGGAAAACAAAGGCTTTGGGGATCCGTCTTGCAGCACGGAGGACCTTGTGGAGCAGAGGATTGGGAAATTTAAATTGCTTTCCCATCCTCAAGATCAGTGGTCACTAAACCAACAATGGGGCACTATTCCTTCCACTGACACCACTAATGGGGCACTATTCCTCCCACTGACACCAATGATGGGGCACTATTCCTCCCACTGACACCAATGATGGGGCACTATTCCTCCCACTGACACCAATGATGGGGCACTATTCCTCCCACTGACACCACTGATGGGGTGCCCACAAAGGGATGGATCAGCATTGGAGGGAGCCACAAGCCTAGAGTTTCACCTTATGGTTCACAATGCTGCGACTTCTTATGTAACTTGCTGTGATGTGCGACACAGAAAGATGTATGACATGTCAAAGCACCTTTATTTCAATGGGTGCTGTCTTAAAGCGGAGTTCCACCCAAAAGTGGAACTTACGCTTATTCGCCCCCCCCTCCTCCGGTGCCACATTTGGCCCCTTTCAGAGGGGAGGGGGGAGGGGGGAATGGGGACCTGTTTCTGGCAGGTCCCCTTCCCCACTTCTGGAGACGGCGAAGCTCGGCCCCCCTCCTACTTCCTCCGCCGCCAGGCCAATTAGAAAGCGCAGCGCGCTTCGCACATGCACAGTAGGGAACCGGTTGCAAAGCCGAAAGGCTTCACTGCCGAGTTCCCTTACCGACAATGGCGGCGGCTGCCCCCGACAGCCAATCCGGAGATCGGCTGGGGTGCCGACACCACAGGCTCCCTGGACAGGTAAAGTGTCCATATGTTAAAAGTCAGCAGCTACAGTATTTGCAGCTGCTGACTTTGAATTTTCCGTGGGGTGGGCGGACCTCCTCTTTAATTGCTGCAACTCAAGTTGACTTGCATGTCCGTTGACTTGCATGTCACCACTTGCATGTTGACTTGCATGTCACCAAAAAAACGGCAGTGGCGGCCAATGCACTGTGGGTGCATGGGCGCCGCTCCCCCATCCATGTGCCCGGCCCCTTTCAGGATGCCGGACGCATGGATTCCTATGGCGGGGGCAGGAGGGGGTGGTACTTTTTGAAGCACCTGATCAGAGACAGAGGCTCTAATAGGCTTCAAAATAGGGTGGGCTCGGGGCGCAGAGAGTGCGCCCTGATCCCATGCAATTGTGTGATGACCGCAAATACATTTTCGCTATTTTCACACCAACCTTCCTCCCCGCCAATCAGGATGCAGGTTGTCAGACCTGTTTCCTGATTGGCCAAAGTGCCAGGTCACCCTATTGGATGCCTGGTGCTTAGGAAGAGGAGACACACACTGGAGCGGAGGTCGTCGCTGCTCTGGTGCACTCACTGCACTGAGAGGAGCTGCTGCCTGGCAAGGGGGCCTGTCAGAGCCGCGCAGGGGGGGGGGGGGTTGGGGGTGCTGCCAGAGCCGTAAGCCCCCGCGAGTGGGGAGGGGTGGGGGGCACAGTGGCTACATATGATGTGCACAAGTGGCTGCATATGATGGGCACAAATGGCTGCTTTTGACAGGCACAAGTGGCTGTATATGATGGGCACAGTGGCTGCATTTGATGGGCACAATGGCTGCAATTGATGGGCACAGTGGCTGCATTTGATGGGCACAGTGAGGCTGAAACTAATGGGCACAGTGAGACTGCAATTGATGGGCACAGGATGGGGGGGTTTCAGTATTTTTCAGTTTGTTTGCGCCCCCCCAAAAATTTTGAGCACCAGTCGCCACTGTGAAACGCCCCATCTTTCGCAGAAATTGGGGCAAAGATTATACTTATTCTAAATGGACCTATGTGAATGGGCCCTGGTACAGAGGGCAGCAGATGAACAGTAAATCGACTGCCCAAGGGCCACAATAGTGGCAGTGGTTATACTAACCAGCCGTTCATCAGGCCAGGAAGGAACTAACAAGCGCTCTAATAGATCCATTGTGGCTCAGTATGAGATCAGGATCCCTTTCTGCCTGGCGCTGTTGCCTAACATAAGTGCCATACAAGATTCAGTCCCTCCCATCAACACTGTGAGAAACCTGCTTAATTTGTCTGTAGCGGATTAGATAAAAAGGCGGCTGATTGATTTTGCCAGTTGTCTGAATTTGTTCTTTAATTGTTTTATGATAGAAAAGAGCAAGCTGGGAGCCTCGCCACGTAACCCCACAAGATCTGGCTGAAGCACAATGCTGTACGGTTTGGCTTCTGTTATTTCGGAAGTGGAAAATCTGCACATGACTGTTTCGGTCTGTGGGCCAAATGCAGCATTAAATGGATTTATCAGAATGTGATTACTATTTTATATACAGTATATATAGCTGCAACACAGAGCTGTATTTTAAAATAGTGACTATAAAAAGCTTTATGGCAGTTGGACTGCGTAGCTCCCAACCGTCCCTGATTCCGAGGGACCATCCCTGATTCCGAGGGACTATCCCTGATTCCGAGAGACCGTCCCTGATTCCGAGGGACCGTCCCTGATTCCGAGAGACCGTCCCTGATTCCGAGAGACCGTCCCTGATTCCGAGGGACCGTCCCTGATTCCGAGGGACCGTCCCTGATTCCGAGGGACCGTCCCTGATTCCGAGGGACCGTCCCTGATTCCGAGGGACCGTCCCTGATTCCGAGGGACAGTCCCTGATTCCGAGAGACCGTCCCTGATTCCGAGAGACCGTCCCTGATTCCGAGAGACCGTCCCTGATTCCGAGAGACCGTCCCTGATTCCGAGAGACCGTCCCTGATTCCGAGAGACCCTCCCTGATTCCGAGGGACCGTCCCTGATTCCGAGGGACCGTCCCTGATTCCGAGAGACCGTCCCTGATTCCGAGAGACCGTCCCTGATTCCGAGAGGCCGTCCCTGATTCCGAGAGGCCGTCCCTGATTCCGAAGGACCGTCCCTGATTCCGAAGGACCGTCCCTGATTCCGAGGGACCGTCCCTGATTCCGAGGGACCGTCCCTGAATCCGAGGGACCGTCCCTGATTCCGAGGGACCGTCCCTGATTCCGAGGGACCGTCCCTGATTCCGAGAGACCGTCCCTGATTCCGAGAGACCGTCCCTGATTCCGAGGGACCGTCCCTGATTCCGAGGGACCGTCCCTGATTCCGAGGGACCGTCCCTGATTCCGAGAGACCGTCCCTGATTCCGAGAGACCGTCCCTGATTCCGAGGGACCGTCCCTGATTCCGAGAGACCGTCCCTGATTCCGAGAGACCGTCCCTGATTCCGAGGGACCGTCCCTGATTCCGAGGGACCGTCCCTGATTCCGAGGGACCGTCCCTGATTCCGAGGGACCGTCCCTGATTCCGAGGGACAGTCCCTGATTCCGAGAGACCGTCCCTGATTCCGAGAGACCGTCCCTGATTCCGAGAGACCGTCCCTGATTCCGAGAGACCGTCCCTGATTCCGAGAGACCGTCCCTGATTCCGAGAGACCCTCCCTGATTCCGAGGGACCGTCCCTGATTCCGAGGGACCGTCCCTGATTCCGAGAGACCGTCCCTGATTCCGAGAGACCGTCCCTGATTCCGAGAGGCCGTCCCTGATTCCGAGAGGCCGTCCCTGATTCCGAAGGACCGTCCCTGATTCCGAAGGACCGTCCCTGATTCCGAAGGACCGTCCCTGATTCCGAGGGACCGTCCCTGATTCCGAGGGACCGTCCCTGAATCCGAGGGACCGTCCCTGATTCCGAGGGACCGTCCCTGATTCCGAGGGACCGTCCCTGATTCCGAGAGACCGTCCCTGATTCCGAGAGACCGTCCCTGATTCCGAGGGACCGTCCCTGATTCCGAGGGACCGTCCCTGATTCCGAGGGACCGTCCCTGATTCCGAGGGACCGTCCCTGATTCCGAGGGACCGTCCCTGATTCCGAGGGACCGTCCCTGATTCCGAGAGACCGTCCCTGATTCCGAGAGACCGTCCCTGATTCCGAGGGACCGTCCCTGATTCCGAGAGACCGTCCCTGATTCCGAGAGACCGTCCCTGATTCCGAGAGACCGTCCCTGATTCCGAAGGACCGTCCCTGATTCCGAGGGACCGTCCCTGAATCCGAGGGACCGTCCCTGATTCCGAGGGACCGTCCCTGATTCCGAGGGACCGTCCCTGATTCCGAGAGACCGTCCCTGATTCCGAGGGACCGTCCCTGATTCCGAGGGACTATCCCTGATTTGGAACCCGTCCCTCCGTCAATCTTTCCTCCTCATTCGGCCCTTCATTTTGGTCTGATCTATATAGTCGTATACAAAAAAGGGTGAACTGCGTATATCATCTCAGGGTGATGCTGTGGGTACACAAATAACAGTTTGCCAACGTCCCAGTATTGTTTAGGAAAGATTGCAATAGAAATATGGACTTTGTAGGCACACGCATACATTTTTACGGGGTAAATGGCCGCACTATACCGCAGATCAGGGCCGCCAGATCACTTCTCACCTTCATGCGAGCTGCGCTGCTTTTAACCACTTTCAGACCGGACCAATTTGCAGCCAAAGGACCAGGCACCTTTTTGCGATTCGGCACTGCGTCGCTTTAACTGACAATTGCGCGGTCGTGCGACGTGGCTCCCAAACAAAATTGACGTCCTTTTTTTCCCACAAATAGAGCTTTCTTTTGGTGGCATTTGATCGCTCCTGCGGTTTTTATTTTTTGCGCTATAAACAAAAAAAAGCGACAATTTTGAAAAAAAAAAACGCATTATTTTTTATTTTTTGCTATAATAAATATCCCCCAAAAATATATAAAAAAACATTTTTTTTCCTCAGTTTAGGCCGATACGTATTCTTCTACATATTTTTGGTAAAAAAAATCGCAATAAGCGATTATTGATTGGTTTGCGCAGAAGTTATAGCGTTTACAAGATAGGGGATAGTTTTATAGCATTTTTATTAATAATTTTTTTTTATTAGTAATGGCGGCGATCAGCGATTTTTATTGTGAATGCGACATTAAGGCGGACACATTGGACATTTTTGACACATTTTTGGGACCATTGTCATTTATACAGCAATCAATGCTATTTAAATGCATTGATTCCTGTATAAATGACACTGGCAGTGAAGGGGTTAACCACAAGGGGGCAGTGTAGGGGTTAAGTATGCCTAGGGGTGTGTTTCTTACTGTGGGGGGGCGTGGCTGTCAGCTAGTGAATGCTGATCTCTGCTCCAATCACAGGGAGCAGAGATCGGCGTCACTAGTTGCTAGGCAGAACGGGGAGACGCTGTTTATCTCGGCATCTCCCCGTTCAGCCTTCCCGTGAGACAATCGTGGGTGTCCCCGCGGCGATCGAGTCCGTGGGACCCGCGACCGGCCTCACGGGGGCCCCCGACCGGCGCGGGAGCGTGCCGTTCCCGGCGCGCTCCCGATGGCACGACAGGCATTAAGGAGGGACTTGTATATATGCCCTCCTGCCTGTACGTGCCATTCTGCCGACGTATATCTGTGTGCGCCGGTTGGGAAGTGGTTAATCCATCCACTGTAAACAATCAACGGCCAGGCTGAGCGGCGAAGAGGATGTCGGGGGCGAGCGCGGGACTTTCGAGGGGTCAGATAAGTAAAACGGGGGGGGGGGGGGGGGGGGGGCCGGAATTGTCGGATGTTTTTTCACCTTAATGCATAGAATGCATTAAGGTGAAAAAATGTTTACCTTTACAACCCCTTTAACTAATCATTTTTTAAAATATCATTCTCCTTTAAGGGGGCATGGCAGAGGGGTGTGTCCGATACCTACATACCTTTACTTATAAATATCTCTCGTTCCCATCTCAAAAAGTTGGGAGGTGTGGGACTGCGGTCATCTGACACTGATGATGAAGCACTGATGGGCACTGATTTTCAGCACTGATAGGTGGCATTGGTGGGCACTGATAGGTGGCAGTGGTGGGCACGTATTAGCAGCATTGGGACCGATGTCCCTGTAACAGAAGCGAAAGGGCTCGACGATCACAGAGCGCACCGCCCGCATGCCGCAGGGGGTGGGCGAACAGCGTGATCACAAGAGGATGTCTATGCATGCCCTCCTGCCATTTTAAGCCTGCTCTGTAGCTGTCTTTCAGTTATAGCGTGGATGGGAAAGGGTTAAAATAATAACAGCGCTGTCATCGATATACAGAAGTAGAAGGGACAATGTAAATTAAACAGCGTGTGTTTAGTATGACTTTCAGAGAACTTTTCTTTCTGGTTCCCTGGTATTTCTTTCTTCTTCCTTTCCCAGTGACACAACAGGAAGTGAGGGTGTATTTTCCTATTGGTGACACAGACTGCAATAAAAAAAAATATCCTTTCCTGTTCTTCCTAAGGCTGCATTCACACTTTAGTGTTCTGTAAACACAAGCAAAAGTGTGCGTTTTTATGTGCATTCACGGAACGTGCGAAAAATGCATATATCGCTTGTGGTGCCATTCAATGTTAATGGCACCCTATACGCAGCAAGCAGACATGCATGTTTGCACACATCTAAGCGCAAGAGAAACACATCAAAACCGCGCCGAGCTCAATGGCCAAAAAGAACATGAGCTTCTTTGGCGTGTGTAGGGAAGTAACGAACAAGCAGTCCTCCTGGTCTAGGCTTGACGCGTTTTGCCATTAATATGACGTCATCGGAAGCTACGGTGGACGTCATATTAATGACGAAACGCGTCAACCCTAGAAGCACGGTGCGGGTCAGCTGAACCAGGAGGACTGTTTGTTGGTTTCAAAGCCTTTTGTATTTTTAATATTGCATTGGAAACATTTTGCAACTGTCTTGCAGCCTTTTGGCTAATGCAAACCAATTTTTATTGATGTCAGTTTTTAAATAAAGCATTTTTACGCTATGAGGAGTTTTTTCTCTTTTTCCATGGTTCATGGTGTCAGATGCAGAGTAGTGCTTGATTTTTTTTGGGGGGGGAACGGGTTTTTGCTGACATATAATGCTGATATATCTTGGGGGGGAAGGGCGCAATTCGGTATGTTCGCCCTGGGCTCTAAATGACCTTACATAGTTACATAGCTAGTCAGGTTGAAAAAAAAAAACAAGTCCATCCAGTTCAACCACAAAACCAAGTGTCAGCAATAAGGCAGTACAGCTGGCCCTCCTGCTTGGTAGGTGCCCCCCTTTTGAACTGATGGGGCCCGGGCCCAGTAATGGAAGGCCAACTGTACTGCCTTATTAGCGTCCATGGCCTTGCGTGCAAAAACACACGGTCATGGAGCCTTAAGCCTCGTACACACGATCGGACGTTCCGACGGGAAATGTTCGATGGTAAATCCAACCGTGTGTACGCTCCATCGGACAATTGTTGTCGGATTTTCCGCGGACAAATGTTGGATGGCAGGTTTTCAAATTTTCCACAGACAAATGTCTGTTGTCGGATTTTCCCAGCTTGTGTACACAAGTCCATCGGACAAAATTCCAAAGTACAAACACGCATGCTCGGAAGCAAGGACGATGCCAGAAGCGGTCAGTCTTGTAAACTAGCGTTCGTAATGGAGAATTAACATTCGCGACGCGGCAAATTATGAAATCTGGAAATGCAGCGCACAATTCTCTTCTTCTTTAATGGGATAATAATGAAGCTGCTTTGCTGGTGATACTGAGTTATTGCAAACAAATTTTCAAAGGCTTTTTTTTTTTTAGTGATATCAAGAATAATATTATTATGCTTTATTATTTGGGCAAGTTACCACAACACCGTTATCCCATAGTTTTTAACTATTTCCCACCCGGCCACTGTATATATACGGCCGGGTGGGAGCCGTCTACTTCTGATCGGACGTTCCGGAACGTCCTTCAGAAGTAGCGAGATCGCGCGCGCGTGCCCGCGCAGCGGCGCGATCCCGATGCGCTCGTGTCACCCGTACACGGCACATCTCGGATCGGCAGGAGGGCTCTGTGATTGGCCCTCCTGATCACATGACGGCCGTGTCCAATCACAGCCGTCATGTGATGTAAGCAAACAGCCGGTTGCTAGGCAATCGGCTCTCCTCTCCTCACACGGAAGTCGTCGGTGAGGAGAGGAGAGCGGATCGCTGCAGCCGGCTGGTGATCAGTGAGTATTAGCTGTTTTTTTTACAGCTTTATACTCACTGATCACCAGTGTAGTGTCACCAACACAGTAAACACGCATGTCCCCACACATGTCCCCAAAACATACATGTCCCAAAAACACACATGTCCCCAAATAAAAACACATGTCCCCAAATAAAAACACATGTCCCCAAATAATAAAAACACATGTCCCCCACATATGTCCCAGTAAAATCACATGTGCCAATGATTATCTGCACACATATGTCCGTGATCACCTGCACACATCTGTACATGATCATTTGCGTACATATGTCCGTGATCACGCGAACCAATTATTATACACTTAACGGAATTTTTTTTACTAAAAACATGTAGCAGAATACATTTTGGCTTAAATTTATGACAAAATTTGATTTTATTGGATTTTTTTTAAAAAAGAAAGGAGAAAATATTGTTTTTTTTTTCAAAATTTCCGCAATTTTTTCGCTTATATCGCAAAAAATAAAAAACGGAGTCATGAAAAAATACCACCAAACCAAAGCTCTATTTGTGCAAACAAAATGATAAAAGTTTCATTTGGGTACAGCATTGCATGACCGCGCAATTGTCATTGAAAGTGCGAGAGCGCTGAAAGCTGAAAATTGGGCTGGGAAGGAAGGGGGCGAAAGTGCACAGTATTGTAGTGGTTAAGATCAAAGATACAACTATGTTGGTGTCCTTTGTTAATTTTACATTGTATTTTTTTTTTAAAGTGTACAAGAATGTACTTGACTATGTGCATAACCTTAGTGATCTATCAACACATGGTTAATAAATAATAAGTAACGGAACCATATATCTAATATTTCAGCAATAGATAAATATATGTGCAATATATAAGGTGAATAAGGTTTTATTAACCATGTGTTGATAGATCACTAAGGTTATGCGCATAGTCACCTACATTCTTGTACACTTTTTATGCTTTTATGTGATTTGTGATCACTATTAGACTTTGCAGCTTTCCCACATCTTAATAGTTTTAGTTATATTAGTAGCGCAGAAGTCCTTTTATCATTTATTGTATTTTTTTTAAATGTAACTGCCGACTCCCAAACTGTCATTTGAAGTAAAACACATAGCCAAGTATTATTCTATACCATTTTTTATTGGGAATTGAAAAAAGAAAACAAATAAAATTAGACATGCTATATGCCAATAGAACTTAACCAAAAAGTGCATTCTATGCATCCAAAAATATAGAAAATATACCAAATCAAATCATTATTATTCAACCAGAAAATAAAATAAAAGCCTCTGGCATGTGTCCTGCTTCTTAATATAGGAGGTCAGCAATGCCAAGAGTTGGTGAAAGCAGGGGTCCGTCATCCGCAGATAATTCCAAAAATCATCCAGATTATTCTCCTGGAGCTCCCGCAGCAAAGGCATATGACATATTTGGTCACGATTAATAAAGTAACACATTTTTGGTCCAAGAAATCCTCCTCCTCCTGTTCCTGGACTGGACTTGGGTCAAAGCAATCCATCCACTGTCAATCAGTGCCCATCAGTGCTTCATCATCGGTGTCAGATGACTGCAGTCCCACACCTCCCAATTTTTTGAGATGGGAACGAGGGATAAGTAAAGATATGTAGGTATCGGACACACCCCTCTGCCACACCCCCTTAAAGGAGAATGATATTTCAAAAAATGATTAGTTAAAGCAAACCAAGACCAATAATAAATAACACGTTATCTCCTCCGATTCCGCAACATGGCTGGTTGACGAACGGCCGTTCAGAAACGAACTGAAAAGCACTAAATGCAAAGCGCAAATTAACACTCACCAAACTTCTACTAACACGAAATTAGCAGAAGGAGCCCAAAGGGTGGCGCTAAAGAGCTGAAAAAACAACATAGTACGTCACTACGTTCGTAATTGTTGGCCAACAATCGCGTGGCCGCGTGTACGCAAGACAAGTTTGGGCCAACGCCCTTAGAACAAAATTCCACAGTTTTGTTGGCCCAACAATACGATCGTGTGTATGAGGCTTAAGGCTCCTATTGACACCTGAACATTTCATAAATGCTCACATAATTGCATGTTTTTGCGCACGTTTACAAAATTGTTAAATAGCTGCCGAACGTTTTGCCACTTGGGAAAGACACAAACAAGGTTTAACGTGGCAAAAAGCAACTCGAGTTACTTTGCCCCCCCCCCCTGCGTTTTTAGAAAACGCTGGGTGTGAATGGGGCCCTAAAGTTCTCAACCCAATATGCTTTTTCCTTTTATATCTTGGAAATCATACTGCGGTCTTGTTACAAAGTAACATTCACATTCATTTTTTAAGCGGAGTCCTCCTTTAAATGAACTCCTAGAAGATGGGGGGGGGTGTGGTGTGTTCGCTGATGCGTTCCGACTTCATCGCAGCCGACTCTGAGACTGAGCACCTAAGTGAGAGAGGTAATTTAACACACTATTGTCATGTTAATGTAACCTTTCAAACAAATACACGCTCTGATTATTGCCGTGACATTGTATCCCCTGAAGACTTCTGTATTCCTCCCCCAAAAAAAAGACTTCCATCAAACCTGACGTGCCGTTATTATATTATTCATCTATAAAGCTTGAATATTTATAGCGGCTCATCACCAGGAACACTGCCAGGGTCACATCAGTCCCTGCCGCCATCTGAACTCCCAGTCTAATGTCTGTCTGCTTAGAGTCCTATATAAATCAGGCAGTGTGTTGGAAATTGTTAAAGTGTTACTAAACCCACAACAGTAAAATCAGTCTGTATAGGCAGTAAAGCATGCTTGTTATACTCACTGTGGAATATAAGGGGTTAATCCTTCGCATTGTGTACAAAGTCTGTTTGATCCTGTCTTCTCTGATCCTCCCCTTCTTCCACTGTCCCCAAACCATTTCCTGATAATAGAGAGCCTTGTGGGCGTTCTGCACATGCTCAGATCGGTGTGTATTGCTAGAGCGTTTTATTTATTTATTTTTTTTGTTTGCTTTTTGGGAGGGTGCATGTGATCCGCACAGGGCCAACCAGCACTGCCCAGACAGAGGGTCAGGGGTCCTGCAGCTTCATAGGACAGTCAGAGGAGAATGAAAACTCCTCCTACAAGCTTTAACCAAACGATTATAGAAGTCACAGGACTGCTATATACTGCTGATGAGAAAGGGTATTTAGCAGTTTATATTTACGTGACCAGATATAGTGAATGCAGGGTCCTGGTTTTAGTAACGCTTTAATCACCTCCCACTCATCAGTGCCCCCTATCAGTGCACATCAGTGCTGCCAATCAGTGCCCATCAGTGCCACCTATCAGTGCCCATAAGTGTCGCCTATCAGTGCCCATCGGTGCCACCTATCAGTGCCCATCAGTGCTGCATATCAGTGCTGCCTATCAGTGCGCATCTGTGCCACCTATCAGTACCCATCAGTGCCACCTATCAGTGCCCATAAGTGTCTCCTATCATTGCCGCCTATCAGTGCCCATAGGTGCCACCTATAAGTGCCCATCAGTGCCGCCTATCAGTGCCCATCAGAGCCACCTATCAGTTCCCATAAGTGTTGCCTATCAGTGCTGCCTATCAGTGCCCATTGGTGCCACCTATCAGTGCCCATCAGTGCCCATCGGTGCCGCCTATCAGTGTCCATAAGTGTCGCCTATCAGTGCCACCTATGAGTGCCCATCGATGCCACCTATCAGTGCCCATCAGTGCTACATATCAGTGCCCATCGGTGACACCTATCAGTGACAATAATTGTCGCCTATCAGTGCCGCCCATCAGTGCCCATCGGTGCCACCTATCAGTGCCCATCGGTGCCGCCTATCAGTGCCCATCAGGGCCACCTATCAGTGCCCATCAGGGCCACCTATCAGTTCCCATAAGTGTCGCCTATTAGTGCCACCTATCAGTGCCCATCGGTGCTACTTATCAGTTCCCATCAGTGCTGCATATCAGTGCCCATCGGTGCCGCCTATCAGGGCCCATAATTGTCACCTATCAGTGCCCCTTCGGTGCCACCTATCAGTGCCCATCAGTGCTGCATATCAGTGCCCATAAGTGTCGCCTATCTGTGCTCATTGGTTCCATATATTAGTGCCCATCAGTGCTGCATATCAGTGCCCCTTGGTGCCCATTAGCCTCGCCTATCAGTGCCCATCAGTGCTGCCTATCAGTGCCTATCAGTGCTGCATATCGGTGCCCATCAGTGCTGCATATCAGTGCCCATTGGTGCCGCCTATCAGTGCTGTATATTATTCCCTTCTCATCATTGCCACCTCATCAGTGCTGTCTCATCGGCGCCCATTAGTGAAGGAGAGAAATTACTTATTTACAAAATTTTCTACCAGAAAAACGTTATTTTTTCAAAATTTACGTTGTTTTTTCAATTTTTTTTAGCAAAAAATAAAAAGGTGGTGAGGTGATTCTAATTGTCTCAAATTCGTTTTTTATAACAATGCCATATGAGTACAGTGTTGCATGACCGCGCAATTGTCATTGAAAGTGTAACAGCGCTGAAAGCTAAAAGTTGGCCTGAGCAGGAATGAGAAGATTTGGGGCTGTTCTCGGACCGCACACCGGCGCTCCTGGCTCCTTCTTCCACACAAGCAGGTGGTGCTCCCAACCCACTGCTCTGTGTTTATTCACACACAGAGACGTGGCTCGGCCCCGCCCCCTCCGCCTCCTGATTGGCTCACTTGCTGTGATTGACAATGGCTCCCGCTGCTGCCAAAAGCCAATAAGAAGTGCGAGTTCCCAGAGAGGCAAAGCTCTCCTGGACATTGCTGGATCGAGAGGGGGCTCAGGTAAGTATTAGGGAGGCTGTTGCACACATTCATAGAAAGCATTTACAACCACTTAAGTATTTTGCTTTTAATATTATTGTTAAGGCTGAGCTCTAGTAGAACAGGTCTGCATTCATTAATATTTTAATACATCAGTAATAGTATTTTTAAAATGCAAGCAGTAGTACCTGAATGTGACCAGGTATGACCTGTGCGAGCACGAGGAGAAGAAGCAGCCCAAAGAGCCAATCAGTTCACGTGTTGATGAGAAGGATGCTGATAGGAGGAAAGAGCAGAGGGGCAGAGGGGTGAGCTAATCACGGCGCTGAATGATGCTGGCTATAAGACTGAGGGCATCTAGTGGCAAAAAAAATGTGCTCCAAGGGAAAACTCTGGATTGAAAGTGAATATTACCCACTTAAGGACCGAGCCTCTTTTTGAGATTTGTTGTTTAAGTTAAAAACAGGTTTTTTTGCTAGAAAATTACTTAGAACCCCCAAACATTATACTTTTTTTTTTTAACACCGGTCTTACAAGCGCACTTTTTTTTGAAAAAAATACAGTTTTTGGAATTAAAAAAAATAAGACAACAGTAAAGTTAGGCCAATTTTTGTTCATATTGTGAAAAATAATGTTACGCCGAGTAAATTGATACCCAACATGGCACACTTCAAAATTGCGCCCGCTCGTGGAATGGCGACCAACTGGGCGGAAGTGATGCTTTGACGTCGCTTCCGCCCTGCAATAGTATGGAGATGGATGGGGACCATCTTCCCCTCACTTGTCTCCATGCCAAGGAAGGAGGAACATCCGATCACCTCCGCCGCTGCCGACGGCTCCGGTAAGCATCTGAGGGCACCGGAGCGTGGCGGGAGGGGGCCCTCTCCCGCCGCCGATAAAAGTGATCTTGCAGCGAATCCGCCGCAGAGACCACTTTTATATGAAAGCGGACTGCCGGCCGCAGAAGAGGAAACCGGGGTTATGGCAGTTAGCTAGTATATATTTATATATATATATATACACATGTGTATAAACTCCGGAATATTATTCTGTTAACCCGATTAACAACCGCTTCACGCACATACACTGTGGCACGGCAGCCGCTCTGTGCCAGATCACATATCTAATACATGATCTGACACGTCCAGGTCTGGGGCGTGCGCTTGTGCGCGCAGACGGCGACCCTCTCCCGCGTCCCCTGGGACCTGCCAATCATTTCGGGAGAAAGGCAGAACAGCAGTTCTGTAAGAGGGGATTGTACTGATGGATCTTTACCTTCCCCCAGTCAAAACACCTCCCCCACAGTTAGTAATCACTCCCAGGGAACACATTTAGCCCTTTGATCGCCCCGATGTTAACCCCTTCCCAGCCAGTGTCATTAGTACAGTGACAGTGCATATTTTTAGCACTGATCACTGTGTTGGTGTCACTGGTCCCCAAAAAGTGTCAAAAGTATCAGTTAGTGCCTGATGTGTCCACCGCAATATTGCAGTCCCGCTATAAGTCACTGACCGCTACCATTACTAGTAAAAAAAAAAATATATATATATATATATATATATATATATATATACCATAGTTTGTAGACGCTTTAACTTTTGCGGCAACCAATCAATATACGCTTATTGTGATTTTTTTTTTTTTTTACCAAAAAATATGTAGCAGAATACATATCGGCTAAATTAATGAAGAAATTTGATTTTTAAAATTTTTTTATTGGATGTGTTTTATATCAGAAAGTAAAAAAATATATATATTTTCTTTAAAATTGTCTGTATTTTTTTTTTTGTTTATATCGCAAAAAATAAAAAATAAAACGGCAGAGGTGATCAAATATCACCAAAAGAAATCTCTATTTGTGGGAAAAAAAAGGAAATCTATTTTATTTGGGTACAAGGTCGCACGACCGCAAAATTGTCAGGTAAAGTAACGCAGTGCCGTATCGCAAAAAATGGCCTGGTCATCAAGGGGGGGGGGGAATCTTCTGGAGCTGGAGTGGTTAAAGAGTCAGTCTTTTATTTTTTATTTATTTATTTTTATTTTTTGTGTGTTTTTATTTTTTCCTTTGTGTTTATGTATAACCAGATGTAAAATGAAACGATATATAATGAAGATATGTTTTGTGATACGCATGCAATGAAATTGTATTTATGTTTGTGCATAAAAATGTCTTTGAAAATAAAATATAGAATAAAAAAAATAAAATAAAATAGTCAGTCCACCTGAATGTGACATTTTAGTTCCCGTTTGAACCTGTTTGGCCTGTTTGAGTCAACCTCTGATATCTTAAAATAGAATTCCCAGTTAAACCAGTTGCAGTTTATTTTTAGAGAGTACATGTTTTTTGTAAAATGTCAAACAGGTCCAAAAATGTTTTAAAAAAACAAATTTCTTCCTCAGTTTAGGCCAATATATATTCTTTTATATATTCTTGGTAAAAAAAAAAAATCGCAATAAGCGTATATTGATTGGTTTGCGCAAAAGTTATAGCGTCTGCAAACTATGGGAAAGATTTATGGCATTTTTATGGCATTTTTATTATTATTATTTTTTTTATTATTATTAGTAATTGCGGCGTTCTGCGATTTTTTTTATCGGGATTGCAACATTGCGACGGACAGATCGGACAATTTTTACACATTTTTGGGCCCATTGATATTTATATAGTAATCAGTGCTATAAAAATGCACTGATTACTGTGTAAATGTCACTGGCAGGGAAGGGGTTAACACTAGGGGGCGATCAAGGGGTTAAATGTGTTCCCTCCTGTGTGTTCTAACTGTGGTGATAGGACTGAGTAAGAGAAGAGACATATTGTTGTTCCTATTTACTAGGAACCAACGATCTGTCTCCTCTCCCCTGACTGCAATAATAATAAAAATAAATTCTAAGTACCTTTCCACTAATCGATATACAGCTGACACACGACCAGGCTCTCTCCCAGCCTGTCTGCAGGGCAACATGAGTAGGAGTTGCTTCTAGTTCTCTGCAGTTGATCACATGTTCAAAATAAAAAAAAAAAAAAACAGCCTTTGGAATACAGAGTAAAAATAAATAAATAAATAATATCAATAGACTGTTTTAAATTGTCAGACAAATATATATACTTGAAATACAATCTTTATTATTTTGTGGGAATAACATGATGTGGGTGGATTTCTGCCAGTCACAAGGCTGCGTCGCGCCCCTCCAGCCTCCTAGAATAAGGGGGAGGTGAAGCCTCCATTAATCTACCATATCCCACCCCCCATTGTGTTTAGCTGATTAGTGGGCATGGAGGAGAAGCAGGAGGGAGTGGGCTGTCATTTACCACTGTGTATACGCCCACATGTGTGAATCTATAGTAACATTGGCTGCTCAGAAGTGATAGGGAGGAAATGCTCAGCAGCGAAACTGCAAAACTGAGCATGTGCAGAGCTGCCAACACTGCTCTGCAAAATCCCTAGCTGAATCTGAGACATGGCCAGAAGAGGGAGATAGAGAGCAGCAGGATCCAGAGCCAGTACAAGGGGGGGGCGGATGCCCTGGGCGGTACAATTTATTGGGGGTGGGGGCGCAGTGAAGTGTCCTTCTAAAACAGATGAGGCAAAATCTGTGGGGTCGATTTATAAAGCAGAGAATGTGACTTTCACTAAACAGATGCAGTAGTACCTCCTGAATGCAGTGGTGGCCCGTCCATTAGGGGCACCACCTCCTCTTTCCATGCCACACCCTATATGTATAACGGATAGATTCATGCATAGCATAGCATGAATCTATCCATCGCCGCTGCAGCCACCCCCAATTCAGGCACCCGACCCCTTTCAGTACGCCGGGCGCCTGAATTACAGAGGCGGGGGTGTTTATTTTTTAAGCACCTGATTAGCACCAGAGGCTCTAATAGGCTTCAAAATACGGTGGGCTCAGACCGCAGAACACTGTGCCATGAGCCCACCCAGGTGTTAAATCAGCCAATGAATATTCGCTGTTGTAACACTGATCTTCAATCTGGCCAATCAGAAGCAGATCTGAGACCCATTTTCCGATTGGCCGAAGAGAGAAGAGTCCCAATTGGCCGCTGAGGAGGAGGGAGGAAATGGAAGCCGCCGATGCCCGTGGAGAGTAGACATGTGCAGAACGTAAAAAAATTGTTTTGTTTCGTTTACATAATTTGTTTAGTTAAATTTGTTTAATTCATTTTCGGAATTCGTTTAGTTTAGTAGTTTTCAAATTGATTCGAAAAGTTTTTGAATTCAAATCGTTTTTGAATTCGAAAAAAATTTTGAATTCAAAACGTTTTTGAATTCGAATAGTTTTTAAATTCGAAAAAATTTAGAATTTGAAACATTTTCGAATTCGAATAGTTTTTCAATTCAAACAATGTTTGAATTCGAAAGGTTTTCGAATTCGAAAAGTTTTTAAATTCAAATAGTTTCTAATTTCCAAAAATAATTAAGTAGAATAGAAAATAATGGAATAGAATAGAAAATAATTTTCTTTTTTTTTCTATTCTATTCCTTTATTTTCTATTTTGTTCTCTTTGGTAATTGGAAAATTATTCAAATTCGAATTTCGAAATTCGAAAAGTTTTTCAATTTGAAAACTATTCGAATTCCAAACGTTTAGAATCAATTTTTTAAATTTGAAAAATAATTTTGAATTCGAAAAGTTTTCGAATTTGAAAAGTTTTCAAATTCAAATAGTTTCCAATTTTCGAATTGGAAAAGTTTTTAAGTTCAAATAGTTTCTAATTTCCAAAAAGAATAAAATAGAATAGAAAATAATGGAATAGAATAGAATTTTTTTTCTATTCTATTCTTTTATTTTCTATTCTATTATGCTCTCTTTGGAAATTGAAAAATTATTTGAATTTGAATAGTTTTCTAATTCGAATTTGAAAACTTTTCACATTCCAAAAGTTTTCGAATCAATTTTGAAATCGAATCGTTTTTAAATTTGAAAAATTTTCAAATTCGAAACGCTTTCAAATTCAAATAGTTTCCAAATTCCAAAAAGAATAAAATAGAATAGAAAATAATGGAATAGAATAGAATTTTTTTTTCTATTATATTCTTTTATTTTCTATTCTATTTTGCTCTCTTTGGAAATTGAAAAATTATTTTAATTCGAAAAGTTTTGGAATCAATTTTGAATTCGAATAGTTTTTAAATTCCAAAAAAGAATCAAATAAAATAGAAAATAATGGAATAGAATAGAAAAAATTTTTCTTTTTTTCTATTCTATTCCTTTATTTTCTATTCTATTTTGTTCTCTTTGGAAATTGGAAAATGATTCGAACTCGAATAGTTTTCAGATTCGAATTTTAAAATTTTTCGAATTCAAATAGTTTTTAAATGTGAAGAATTTTCGAATTCGAATAGTTTTTAAATGTGAAGAATTTTCGAATTCGAATAGTTTTTAAATTTGAAACATTTTTGAATTTGAAGTTTTTGAATTCAAAATGTTTTCCAATTCAAAATTTTTCCAATTCGAAAAGTTTTCAAACTCAAATAGTTTCCAATTTCCAAAAGGCCTAAAATAGAATAGAAAATAATGGAATAGAATAGAAAAGTATTTTTTTTTCTACTCTATTCCTTTATTTTCTATTCTATTTTGTTCTTTTTGCAAATTGGAAAATTATTCAAATTCGAATAGTTTTCGAATTCGAAAACTATTCGAATTCCAAAAGTTTTCGAATTCGAATAGTTTTTAAATTTGAAAAATTTTCGAATTCAAAACGTTTTCGAATTCAAATAGTTTCCAATTTCCAAAAAGACTAAAATAGAATAGAAAATAATGGAATTTCTACTCTATTCCTTTATTTTCTATTTTGTTCTCTTTGCAAATTGGAAAAGTTTTTCTTCCGAATTTTTTTTTTTTTTTTTCGTTTTTCATTATTTCGGATTCATTTAAATTGTGTACTATTCTAATTTGGAAATTCGGATGTATCAACAAAACAAAATGATTAAATTGATTAATTTGTAAATGTCTAGTGGAGAGAAGGGGAAGGGAGAGCCATCACCGGTGGCGTCGGGGAGCAAGGGAAGCAATGCATAGATGGGGTAAGTGCACCAGACCTGCCCGCCAAACGACTGCCAGGGGGTACTGTTTGCTGCCCTACCCCCCCAAAAAAATTACCACCGGCCACCACTGCCTTAATGCCTGTCAGTGGCTGCCGCTTCTATACTAGCCTCTGAAAGGCAATCCATTGTGGATAACTTTTTAGAAGGCGGTCAGCATTACGGCCAGTATGAAGGAAGCCGTAAAAAGAGCGCACAGCGAAGGGTTATTTCTTTTTATTGCTTATCATTAAATTGATACATCTATAGTTCCATTCCCCTTAGGTGAGGTTCCATATCCAGTAACATTGGGGATCTGACACATAATTCTTCCTTTTGTTGCACAGCGGCTGTTAAAGCCCAAACAGAGAGCTCCTCGCACGCCTTCCCTTCCTCGCCGTGCGGACGCCGTCTATAACAAATTCCTTTGTGACTAATTTAAATCTGGAAGTCTGGCACAAAACATCCCCATTGTTTCCGCGCCGGTTTGTTGACTCCTTTTTCACCTCGGAAAAAATAACACCCTGCCGAAAATATCATTCGGGGGGAAAACGGCGTAGCCAGGTATTATCGTCTCCCATCAGAGGGAGAAGTGCCAGCGCTGAGTGACGCAGCGACCGCCGAGAAACAAGCGCACAGAACAAAGCTATGATTACGCCGCGTGCCAATCTGGGTAATTGTGGCCGATCGGGAAACTAAGACGCGAACAATCTTCCCAACTTAGAAAAACGTGTTCATTGTCTGCTACATTTTGCCGATGTGGGCATTTGCGCTGAAGCCTTGGCGGTCACGTGTTGCGGAATAATGGCTACAGCTGTCTTTTAGGTGCAAGTGTGGAAATGAAGGGTCTTACAGTGCCTTGAAAAAGTATTCATACCCCTTGGAATTTTCCACATTGTGTCATGTTACAACCAAAAACGTAAATATATTTTATTTGGATTTTATGTGTTAGACCAACACAAAGTGGCACATAATTGTGAAGTAGAAGAAAAATGAAAAATGGTTTTCACATTTTTTTACAAATAAATATGTACATTTGTATGGCGCCCCCTGGAGTCAATACTTTGTAGAACCTCCTTTCACTGCAATTACAGCTGCAAGTCTTTTTAGGGATGTCTCTACCAGCTTTGCACATCTAGAGAGGGACATTTTTTCCCATTCTTCTTTTCAAAATAGCTCAAGCTCTGTCAGATTGGGTGGAGGGCGTCTGTGAAAAGCAATTTTCAAATCTTGCCACAGATTCTCAATGGGATTTAGGTCTGGACTTTGACTGGGCCATTCTAACACATGAATATGCTTTGATCTAAACCATTCCATTGTAGCTCTGGCTGAAAGTTTAGGGTCGTTGTCCTGCTGGAAGGTGAACCTCCGCCCCAGTCTCACTTCTTTTGCAGATTCTGACGTTTTTCTTCTAAGATTTCAATGTATTTGGCTCCATCCATCTTCCCATCAACTCTGACCAGCTTCCCTGTCCCTGCTGAAGAAAAGCATCCCCACAACATGATGCTGCCACCACCATGTTTCACAGTGGGGATGGTGTGTTCAGGGTGATGTGCAGTGTTAGTTTTCCGCTACACTTAGTTTTGCTTTTAGGCCAAAAAGTTAAATTTTGGTCTCATCTGACCAGATCACCTTCTTCCACATGTTTGTTGTGTCCCCCACATGGCTTCTCACAAACTGCAAAGGGGACTTCTTATGGCTTTATTTCAACAATGGCTTTCTTCTTTTCACTCTTCCATAAAGGTCAGATTTGTGGAGTGCACGACTAATGCTGCGTACACACGATCGCACATTGATCGGAAATTCCGACAAAATCCATGTTTTTTTTTTCCGACGGATGTTGGCTCAAACTTGTCTTGCATACACAAGGTCACACAAAGTTGGTCGGAAATTGCGAACGTCAAGAACGCGGTGACGTACAACCTGTACGATGAGCCGAGAAAAATTAAGTTCAATAGCCAGTGCGGCTCTTCTGCTTGATTCCGAGCATGCGTGGAACTTTGTGCGTTGGAATTGTTTACACACGATCGGAATTTCCGATAACGGATTTTGTTGTTGGAAAAATTGAGAACCAGATCTCAAATTTTGTGCAACGAAATTCTGATGGAAAATGTCTGATGGAGCCTACACACGGTCGGAATTTCCGACACAAAGCTCCCATCGAACATTTTCCATCGGAAAATCTGACCGTGTGTACGAGGCATTATAGTTGTCCGGGTGACAGATTCTCCCACCTGAGCTGTGGATCTCTGCAGCTCCTCCAGAGTTACCATGGACCTCTTGGCTGTTTCTCTGATGAATGCTCTCCTTGCCTGGCCTGTCAGTTTAGGTGGACGGCCATGTCTTGGTAGGTTTGCAGTTGTGCCATACTCTTTCCATTTTCAGGTGATGGACTGAACAGTGCTCTGTGAGATGTTCAAAGCTTCTTCCTACTGACCACCAATGTAAGGAACATTCTTCCCACTGATCACCAATGTAAGGAACATTCTTCTCACTGATCACCAATGTAAGGAACATTCTTCTCACTGATCACCAATGTAAGGAACATTCTTCCCACTGACCACCAATGTAAGGGGCATTCTTTTACTGATCACCAATGTAAGGAACATTCTTCCCACTGACCACCAATGTAAGGGGCATTTTTCCCACTGATCACCAATGTAAGGGGCATTCTTCCCACTGATCACCAATGTAAGGAACATTCTTCCCACTGATCACCAATGTAAGGAGCATTCTTCCCACTGATCACCAATGTAAGGAACATTCTTCCCACTGATCACCAATGTGAGGAACATTCTTCCCACTGATCACCAATGTAAGGAGCATTCTTCCCACTGATCACCAATGTAAGGAACATTCTTCCCACTGATCACCAATGTAAGGAACATTCTTCCCATTGATCACCAATGTAAGGAACATTCTTCCCACTGATCACCAATATAAGGAGCATTCTTCCCACTGATCACCAATGTAAGGAACATTCTTCCCACTGATCACCAATGTAAGGAACATTCTTCTCACTGATCACCAATGTAAGGGGCATTCTTCCCACTGATCACCAATGTAAGGGGCATTCTTCTCACTGATCACCAATGTAAGGAACATTCTTCTCACTGATCACCAATGTAAGGAACATTCTTCCCACTGATCACCAATGTAAGGGGCATTCTTCCCACTGATCACCAATGTAAGGAACATTCTTCTCACTGATCACCAATGTAAGGAACATTCTTCCCACTGATCACCAATGTAAGGGGCATTCCTCCCACTGATCACCAATGTAAGGAACATTCTTCCCACTGATCACCAATGTAAGGAACATTCTTCCCACTGATCACCAATGTAAGGAACATTCTTCCCACTGATCACCAATGTAAGGAACATTCTTCTCACTGATCACCAATGTAAGGGGCATTCCTCCAACTGATCACCAATGTAAGGGGCATTCTTCTCACTGATCACCAATGTAAGGAACATTCTTCCCACTGATCACCAATGTAAGGAACATTCTTCCCACTGATCACCAATGTAAGGAACATTCTTCCCACTGATCACCAATGTAAGGAACATTCTTCTCACTGATCACCAATGTAAGGGACATTCTTCCCACTGACCACCAATGTAAGGAGCATTCTTCCCACTGATCACCAATGTAAGGAACATTCTTCTCACTGATCACCAATGTAAGGAGCATTCTTCCCACTGATCACCAATGTAAGGAGCATTCTTCCCACTGATCACCAATGTAAGGAACATTCTTCTCACTGATCACCAATGTAAGGAACATTCTTCTCACTGATCACCAATGTAAGGAACATTCTTCCCACTGATCACCAATGTAAGGGGCATTCTTCCCACTGATCACCAATGTAAGGAACATTCTTCCCACTGATCACCAATGTAAGGAGCATTCTTCCCACTGATCACCAATGTAAGGAACATTCTTCCCACTGATCACCAATGTAAGGGGCGTTATTCCCACTGACCCCCAATAAGTTGTTTTTATCAGGGGTTCTCTGATACCTGAAAATTATTTTAGGGTTCCTCTGCGGTAAAACGGTTGAGAAAGGTTATATTAGGGAGATCCCAGCAGTTGTGGTGTTCTGTACACATAGGGAATCCAGGTCTGTTCTGATCTCCCTCACCCACAGCAAAACTTGAAGACGTAGTTGATGGTACCGGTCCATTTTAGAGCCTGCTCTATGTACAGTACATGCCCAGCACCACTGCCCCATGATTGGCCAGTCCTTAGACCTGAGCATCACATCACAAGCTTACCAAAGCACATCTAAGTCCCTCCTCCCAGCCATCATCATACAGACCAGGCCCTCCCACTGCAAGCCTAATTTCCGCTTTCACCTGGAAGGTGGCAGCTCAGCGTAAGGAAGGATTTCATGAGCTCAATTGAAAAATTAAGGTTTTCAGATGTTTGCCTGAAGTGGCATGCTGTCTCCATTCATTTTGTGCTGGAGGACTGCCAGTCACTTTCTCATTGTTTGTCTTTTCGGTAGGAGAAGTTCTAGTAAATCTTGAATTTGCATTGCAAACCAGTCGTGAGCCAAACGGAAGAGGATGCAATAAAGGTGAACAGGGTTTTATTTTATGGTAGATATTAACCCCAACTGAATAGCATTTAGTTTGATAAAGCTCTGTGTTTCATAAAAAAACTGCTTTATTTTTTCCATCTCAGTCACCTGCAGCCTCTTTACAGCCATTTACTGTCTACATGCACTCAGTGATGTCTGCATGTCATTTCCCATGGTGGCTTTCCTGATGGTGACAAAAATAGACCATGCCCAAGTAATGTTAAATGGCCATTTGTAGTCCCCATAAGAAGACTGTGGGTGACAATACAGGAGT
This sequence comes from Lithobates sylvaticus, assembly GCA_028564925.1. Taxonomy (NCBI): domain Eukaryota; kingdom Metazoa; phylum Chordata; class Amphibia; order Anura; family Ranidae; genus Lithobates; species Lithobates sylvaticus. The sequence goes on from CM053038.1 coordinate 62,684,474, forward strand.
AAAATTGGAGAGACAGGATTGTCACCATATAACAGGAAGTGAAGGGGGCAGTGTTCATCTGAGGTCTGAAGGTGGCAGTGTTCATCTGCAGACTGATGGCGGGACAGTGTTCATCTGAGGTCTGAAGGTGGCAGTGTTCATCTGAGGACTGAAGGGGGCAGTGTTCATCTGAGGTCTGAAGGTGACAGTGTTCATCTGCAGACTGATGGCGGGACAGTGTTCATCTGAGGTCTGAAGGTGGCAGTGTTCATCTGAGGTCTGAAGGGGGCAGTGTTCATCTGAGGACTGAAGGTGACAGTGTTCATCTGAGGACTGAAGGGGGCAGTGTTCATCTGCAGACTGATAGCGGGACAGTGTTCATCTGAGGTCTGAAGGTGGCAGTGTTCATCTGCAGACTGATGGCGGGACAGTGTTCATCTGAGGTCTGAAGGTGGCAGTGTTCATCTGAGGTCTGAAGGGGGCAGTGTTCATCTGAGGACTGAAGGTGACAGTGTTCATCTGCAGACTGAAGGGGGCAGTGTTCATCTGAGGACTGAAGGGGGCAGTGTTCATCTGAGGACTGAAGGGGGCAGTGTTCATCTGAGGACTGAAGGGGGCAGTGTTCATCTGCAGACTGAAGGGGGCAGTGTTCATCTGAGGATGTAAGGTTGCAGTGTTCATCTGCAGACTGAAGGTGGCAGTGTTCATCTGAGGACTGAATGGGCAGTGTTCATCTGAGGTCTAAAGGTGACAGTGTTCATCTGAGGACTGAAGGTGACAGTGTTCATCTGCAGACTGATGGCAGGACAGTGTTCATCTGAGGACTGAAGGGGGCAGTGTTCATCTGAGGACTGAAGGGGGCAGTGTTCATCTGAGGACTGAAGGTGGCAGTGTTCATCTGAGGTCTGAAGGGGGCAGTGTTCATCTGAGGACTGAAGGTGACAGTGTTCATCTGCAGACTGATGGCGGGACAGTGTTCATCTGAGGACTGAAGGGGGCAGTGTTCATCTGAGGACTGAAGGGGGCAGTGTTCATCTGCAGACTGAAGGGGGCAGTGTTCATCTGAGGATTGAAGGTGGCAGTGTTCATCTGCAGACTGATGGTGGCAGTGTTCATCAGAGGATTCCAGGGGGCAGTGTTCATCTGAGGATGTAAGGTGGCAGTGTTCATCTGCAGACTGAAGGTGGCAGTGTTCATCTGAGGACTGAATGGGCAGTGTTCATCTGAGGACTAAAGGTGGCAGTGTTCATCTGAGGACTGAAGGGGCAGTGTTCGTCTGAGGACTAAAGGTGGCAGTGTTCATCTGAGGACTGATGGTGGCAGTGTTCATCTGCAGACTGAAGGGGGCAGTGTTCATCTGAGGACTGAAGGTGGCAGTGTTCATCTGCAGACTGAAGGGGGCAGTGTTCATCTGAGGACTGAAGGTGGCAGTGTTCATCTGCAGACTGAAGGGGGCAGTGTTCATCTGAGGACTGAAGGGGCAGTGTTCATCTGAGGACTAAAGGTGGCAGTGTTCATCTGAGGACTGATGGTGGCAGTGTTCATCTGCAGACTGAAGGGGGCAGTGTTCATCTGAGGACTGAAGGTGGCAGTGTTCATCTGCAGACTGAAGGGGGCAGTGTTCATCTGAGGACTGAAGGTGGCAGTGTTCATCTGAGGACTGAAGGTGGCAGTGTTCATCTGAGGACTGATGGTGGCAGTGTTCATCTGAGGACTGAAGGGGGCAGTGTTCATCTGAGGACTAAAGGTGGCAGTGTTCATCTGAGGACTGATGGTGGCAGTGTTCATCTGAGGACTGAAGGGGGCAGTGTTCATCTGAGGACTGAAGGGGGCAGTGTTCATCTGAGGACTGAAGGTGGCAGTGTTCATCTGAGGACTGATGGTGGCAGTGTTCATCTGAGGACTGAAGGGGACAGTGTTCATCTGAGGACTGAAGGGGGCAGTGTTCATCTGAGGACTGAAGGTGGCAGTGTTCATCTGAGGACTGAAGGTGGCAGTGTTCATCTGAGGACTGAAGGTGGCAGTGTTCATCTGCACACTGTACACATTATAAATCCCTTTTTTCCTTTTTTATAAGTGATCACATTCCCTCAGTTCTCAGCTGAATAAGAGCTGGGGGAGGAGCAGCACACTGAGCTTCCCAGTGAATGGCTGTGCAGCGGGGGCGTGTCAGGACAAGTCTGATCATTGGAGGAGAGAACACTGAGTTCCCAGCACAGCTAGAGAACTGACCACAGTGATCTCTCCTGTTTAGTGTGGTCAGTTTTTAATAGAAAAGCAGAGGGACTGTCAGGAACACCAGGGATTTCGCATAAAATAAAGGAAGCAATACAAAGAGAACAGGAGACTCTCTCATACAAGTACATGGTACAGCAGACGCATATCAGGAATATGAAGTGTTTTAGGGTAACAAACATAATTTCTTTGCAATCATAGTTTCCTTATAAGATTTCTTTAAAAAAAAGAAAACTTTGACACACTTATGACTCACATTTCCTCTGCCACCTTCTACCCTCTTCCTCAATGCCACCTTGAGATGCCCACTGCAGAATTAGCAACTAGTAGCCGATGGCATGAGATATTTTTAGCCCATCTTCCTCCTATGCTGTGCGTCAATGCCGCGATCTGACTATTATCTGGAATTAGATTTGAAAATGTGTCACCCCCCCCCCCATCCCCCATGTCAGTGGTGTGTCCGAGCGGCTTTTTTTAGGCTTTTTTTTATTTCCTAATGAGCCCACAGCTGCGCCAGTGACGGGTGAGACCGCGGTCTAATTTTTTCACCTTAAACAAGCCATATTTGCATCAAATGATGGATTTAAATAGCACTTAATGTCGGGTGACGAACCAATAGGAGTGTCCGCAAGCAGATGTTCACTGGCCGCCACGCTGCAAGATTAACCCTAAAGTGACGAGTGTATCCCTAGCCAAGAACGTTTGTTTTCGTTTTGGATTGATTAAACTGGTCAGTCATACACTATGAGGTCTATGAATTAGACATGTGCAGTTTGTTTCATTTCGAATTGAAATGCAGACAAATTTTTCGTTCTACATACATCCGAATTTCCAAATTACAAGAGTAACAAACTTACGCAAAATCCGAAATAAGGAAACAAAATTTTGGATGATCGAATTCAAAACGTTTTCTAATTCGAATTGCTTTCAAATCATTTTCGAATCGAATTCGAATCATTTTCGAATCGAATTCGAATCATTTTCGAATCGAATTCGAATCATTTTCAAATCGAATTTGAATTTCTGAAGAGAATTAAAATAGAATAGAAAATAAAGGAATGTAATAGAAAAGACAATAATATAATAGAAAAGAAAATAATACAATATAATAGAGTAAAACAGAACAGAATAAAAACTAAAAAAAAATAGAAAATATAGGGTTAGACTAGAAAATAAAGGAATAGAATAGAAAAGAATATAGTAAAACAGAACAAAATAGGATAGAAAATAAAAGAATAGAAAAAAATGTAATAAAAAATAAAGGGATAGAATAGAAAATAAAGGAATAGAATAGAAAAGAATATAGTAAAACAGAACAAAATAGGATAGAAAATAAAAGAATAGAAAAAAATGTAATAAAAAATAAAGGGATAGAATAGAAAATAAAGGAATAGAATAGAAAAGAATATAGTAAAACAGAACAAAATAGAATAGAAAATAAAAGAATAGAAAAAATTGAATAGAAAATAAAGAGATAGAATAGAAAAGAATATAGTAAAACAGAACAAAATAGAGTAGAAAATAAAAGAATAGAATAGAAAAAAAAAAAGAATTGAATAAAATAGAAAGAATATAACATTCTTCCGAAATTTTAATAGAATAAATTCAAATAGAATAAGAAAAGAATAGAATAGAAAAGAATCGAATAAAAAAAACAATAGAATAGAATACAAAGGATAAAACCATTTCCCAAATATTGAATATAATAGGTTCAAACTTGAATAGAATAGAATAAATATAAATATATATAGAAGAATATAACCATCTTTCGAAATTCAAATGTCAAATAAAAAAAATTTGAATTCAAATAGAATAGAAAAGAACAGAATAGAAAATAAAATAGAATAGAATAAAATATACAAGAATAGAATAGAATAGAATAGAATATACAATAGAAAAGAACAGAAAGAACATATTTATATCAATAGAATAAATTTGAATTTCGAATAGAGTAAATTTGAATAGAATATAAAATAATAGAATATAATAGAAAAAAAAAAGAATAGAACAACAAATAAAAGAATAGAAAAAACAATAGAATGGAATAGAAATAATATAACCATCTTCCAAAATTCGAATTTTAAAATAGAATAAAATTCGATTTCGAATGGAATTCAATTAGAATTTTCTGGCTCCGAGCAAATTCGGACATTTTAGAATTGATTTGAATTCTGAAAATGATTTAAACAAATTTAACGAAACAAATTTATGAAAATACCCAAAAGAAACTAAACAAATGTTTTCGTTCTGCACACGTCTACCATGTTGAGGTCATTCAGAAATAATACTGAAGTATGGCCACTAGATGGAGCTTATGGTTAAATAAATAAATAATATTAGACAAAAACAGCCATTTTTTATTTGGGCTGAGCAAATGTTTGTCATATTTGTAAAGCCCAATTTTTTATACATAAAGTCCCACATGAATTCTGTCCAATTTTTAAAGAACCAGCTGAAATTTGCACGATGGGTGGTCTTATTGCCACCAACCTGTCCAACATCCTTTGACTAAAAAAATGAAGGGAGCCGGGTGGAAAATTGCCGGATGAACAGTACCTGCATCCAATCACAACTCCACCATTGGTTGTCAAAATACAATAGGGGCAGCTGGAGATCCATCCATCCATCCGTGCTATTCAGTGAGGATGAAGGAACCCAAAAGGGCCAGCTATAGGAAATACCTATTCACACCAGACATATCCAGCATTTAAAAAAAACCTTTAGTAAGAGGCATGAGGAGGCTGCAATTGCTGATTCTGCTCTGAAAATGTCGCCTGACAGCAATGAACAAGGATGCAGAGAGTGCCGTCAGAATGATGTCAGAACACCAGGTCCAGTAATATCTCAGGTTAGTAATTCAAGAAGCCTTTTGATTGGAGGAGAGGATAACGTGCTGACATACATTAGCTGCTAGCAAAACCAGTCAGACAAAAACTGTGCAATCAAAAATGGAATAAAATAATATGCAGCGCTAATCTTAAATAAAAAAAACAGTGTGCAAAAGCATTAAAAAAAAAAATGACAAAAATTAAATGACACATCAAAATAAATAGTTCAAACTGATGAAAAAGGTAAATATATATGACGCGGGATACGAGAATTCTTGATCCTGTTGCCGCTTTTGAGACCGAGGCTTGGCTTTCCCGGCACCACGCCTCTAGCACTGATTGCCACGCCTTTCCCCTGCTGGATGTATTCAAATACTGCACAGCTATTAACGGCACGTACATGCCCCGGATGTTGTCATTTGTGACTAAACATGTTGGGCGGAGTCTACGTACATACAGTTGCCACGCCTATCTAGCTGTGTACACGAGCTGTCTTCCATGGTTTCTTTTTTTTTTTAACAAAATGGTCTTCCATGGTTTCTTGATGCAATTGGATTGATTTGATATGCCTGTTAATTCAGCGATTTTGTGAGTACCTCCAAGCTCCTGTTTTTAACATGTTCCCATCCGCGCTATAGCCGAATGACGGCTACAGAGCAGACCTACATTGCCAGGAGGCCGTCAATAGACATCCTTTCCTTTTGCACACTCCCCGCATGCCCCCCTGCAGGGCGCGCACGCTGTGATCACCGAGTCAATGAGACTCGGGGTGATAACAGATCGGAGTAAGAGGCAGATCCCGGCCCCTTACCACGTGATCAGCTGTCAGCCAATGACAGCTGATCACGTGATGTAAACAGATGATCGGTAACCGTTTCTTTTCTCCTCACGCTGACAGCGTGAGGAGAAAAAAAAAGCTGATCACTGTCCCGAAGAGGAAGAGGCACAGCCGTCTCATCGGTGCCAACCAGTACCGCCTGCCAGTGCCCACACAGTGCATATCAGTGCCCACCAGTGTAAATCAGTGCCACCAATCACTGCCAACTATCAATGCCCAGGAGTGTCACCTATTAATGCCCACCAGTGGTGCCAATCAATGCCTCATCAGTGCCATCTAGCAGCGCTGTCTATCATTGTCACCTACCAGTGCCCATCACTGTCTATCACTGCCACCCATCGGTGCCCATCACTGCCACCTATCAATGCCCATCAGTGCCAGCTATCAGTGCCACCTATGGTGCCACCTCTGTGTCCACCAGTGCCGCCTCTCAGTGCCCACCAGTGCCGCCTTATCAGTGCCTATGAATGCAGCCTGTCGGTGCCCATCAATGCAGCCTCATCAGCGTACATCAATGAATGAGAAAAATTACATCAATGAAGGAGAAACAAAATATAAAATGGTTTTGTATTTTTTTTTTTTTTAAGTTTCTGTCTTTTTTCATTTTATTAACAAAAAATAAAAAACCCAGAGGTGATCAAATACCACCAAAAGAAAACTCTATTTGTGTGGGAAAAAATGATAAAAATTTGAGTACAGTGTTGTATGACCGCGCAATTGTCATTCAAAGTGTGACAGCGCTGAAAGCTGAAAATTGGTCTGGACAGGAGGGGGGTTTAGGTGCCCAGTAAGCAAGTAGTTAATAAAGAATTTTTATACAGATTTACACTATGTGGATGCATATCCATGATGGGAATTTGCCTTACAAATCACCATACTGGGCGTTTTTAGTCCTAAAAATCTGGTAAGAGTCCATCTTATCATGGTGGTAGATCATGTGGTGGAAACAGATCACTTATGCATTTGGATTCTATTGATTCCATGATTGCACGAACACTTTTTTTTCTTTGGGCTTTACATTTTTATTTTATCCTGATGCCACGTACACACGATCGGAAATTCGGCCAGCAAAAGTCCGATGTGAGCTTTTGGTCGGAAAATGCGACCGTGTGTATGCTCCATCGGACTTTTGCTGGCGGGATTTCCACCAGCAAAAGATTGAGAGCAGGTTCTCAATTTTTCGGTCGGAAAAAGTTGCAGTCGGAAATTCCGATCGTCGGTACCAATTCCGACGCGCAAAATTCCTACGCATGCTCGGAAACAAATCGACGCATGCTCGGAAGCATTGAACTTCATTTTCTCGGCTCGTCATAGTGTTGTACGTCACCGCGTTCTTGACAGTCGAAAGGTCAGAGAACTTTTGTGTGACCGTGTGTATGCAAGACAAGCTTGAGCGCAAGTCTGTCAGATAAACCATCCAAGTTTTTTCTGACGGAAATTCCGATCGTGTGTACGGGGCATTATTCATCAGTTTGGACTATTTATTTTGATGTGCCATTTCATTTTTTTTTATTATTATTATTAGCGCTGCATATTATTTTATTCCAAGTAACTAGCATAGCATCTTCAGTAGGGCAGGCATGGCAGCTTCGTTTTTTTTATTAAATCGCAGCAACATTTTCTTTAACTGCTTCACGCCCAGGGCCGCTGATAAGGCAGTACAAGCAGACCTCTTGTAGTGGGCCCGGTGCCCCATCCGTTCAAAAGGGGGGCCCAGGCACCTGCCAAGCAGGAGGGCCAGCAGTACTGCCTTATTGCAGACACTTGTGACTCTTTTTTTTTTATCTTCCTCTCGCTGCACTGCAGGAGGATCAGTTCTAGTGTCTGCGCCCCTTCTCCCTGCTGTCTGGGACCTGTGTGCCCATTTCCCCCTCAGTGCTGCCGTTTTCCCTTCACTCTTCTTCCACCGACAGCTGAGGGCACACAGGTGGGTTACCATCCTGAATGAACGCAGTGAGCGATCAGTAACGATTGCTTACTGTGGAGGTGCAGCTATTCACTTGAATGGGTCTTGATCGATGGGGGGGAGGGGGTATAATTTCTGCCATGGCTGCAAAGCATAGCATCGTGGGCATTGCATTTTAGCAGAAACCCCATTTGATATTTCTGGGGGAGGGGGGCCCTGTCAGGTAGGCTGTACGGGGCCCTGTGATATCTATCAGCAGCCCTGTTCATGCCTAAGGGTAAAACAAATATTAATGCAGTAATTTGCAACTTTGATGCGTGTTAGTAAAACCGTACATATCATCACAACTACTATGTGCATCCAACAAGTAAACACCCCTCTAGGCAGACATCCCATAATGCATCCCGCCTGCTGATGGAGTAACAGGTGCTGGCTCTGTAATAGTTTCTAATATTTAAATAATAATAATCCTAATTGTGTGTTACAATATGTGTTTCTATGCTTAATTGTGTTAATTGGCGAGCAGCCGTCCAGCTTTTTCGTCAATTCATACCTTGTGCATCCAGGTGGATTATTCTGCCTTTTTTCAGGACGAATTGGGCTTTCATTTGGTGGTAAATAGTTATTGATATCGTCTGATGGTTTTTTATTATCAAAGGAAAACTGGCCCAAAATAAAATAAATTTCTTGTCATAACCCACCACCAAAGAACCACCTAAATAATGCTGACACTAACGGATACTAATTAACCACTTGCTGCCCGGTGCGGCTTTCGTTCTGGGTGGATGTCATATGACGGCACCCAGAACGGCCGCTCTCGCACGCCCCCGGGGGCGCACATCACGCCGATTGGGGCTGTGCCGCGTTGCTAGGACACAGCGCGACCCTGATCTCTGTAAAGAGCGGCAGCCACGGCTCTTTAACCATGTGATCGGCTGTGTCCAACCACAGCCGGTCACATGTAAACACAGAGATGCCAGTAATTGGCTCTCCTCTCCTCACACTGACAGAGTGTGAGGAGAGGAGAGCCAATCAGCGGCATCTCCTCACAGAGGACATCTAGGCATGTAATCAGGGCACTGATTACAATAAAGCGCCCACAGTGCCAGCAGTGTGCCCATCAGTGCCAGCAGTGAGTGCTCACCAGTGCCAGCAGTGAGTGCCAGCAAACAGTGCCCACAAGTGTAAGCAGTCAGTACTCATTAGTGATGCCAGTCAGTGCTGGCTATTACTGCTGTCCACCACTGCTGCCCATCAATGGCACCCATCAATGCCAAACAGTGCCCATCAGTGCCGCCTGTGTTGCCTATCTGTGCCCACCAGTGCCGCCTATCTGTGGCCATCAGTGCCACCCATCAGTGCCCACCATTGCCGCCTATCAGTGCTCATCAGTGCCACATATCAGTGCCACCTATCAGTACCCATAAGTGCGGCATATTTGTGCCTCCTCATCAGTGCCACCTAATCAGTTCCCTATAAATGCCACCTCATCAGTGCCCATAAGTGCCACCTCATCAGAGCCCATTAGTGCAGCCTATCAGTGCCCATCAGTGCCACCAGTGTCCATCAGTGAAGGAGAAAAATTACTTATTTACAAAATTTACTGACAGAAACTAAGAAAAACTTATATTTTTTTCAAAATTGTCAGCCTTTTTTTTAGGAAAAAAAAAAACCCCAGAAGTGATAAAATACCACCAAACGAAAACTCTATTTGTGTGAAGAAAATTATACACATTTTGCATGGTTACAGTGTAGCATGACCGCACAATTGTCATTCAAAGTGTGACCGCGCTGAAAGCTGAAAAATGGCCTGGGCAGGAAGGGGGTGTAAGTGCCCGGTATTGAGGTAGTTAAAAAGAAAAAAAGATTTGCCCAAAATATACTGACCTTTGACCCTAAACCTGACCTCCGACCCTAAACTTGACCCAAACACTAAGCCTGGCACTGACCTAGATCAAAACTTGCTCTAGTTATTTTTTTCTTTCATTTTTATTGTATTTGTTAATATTTATTTGTTTTTACATACTTTTTTTTTTTCCTCTTGGCAAGGAGAGACAAAGATACATTGTATCTCCATTCACAGAGAGAGCGAGAGAGAGAGAAACACAGGGGAGGGCATCACAGTGACTGATCACTTTGTTAGCCAATCAGAGGCTATAACAGTGATCAGGTGACCCAGAAACTGGACTTTTTTTATAACAAATTATGTAATTGTTTTTTGTTTTTTTTTAATTCGCAGAGGTGATCAAATACCACCAAAAGAAAGCTCTATTTGTGTGAAAAAAAATAAAGGATAAAAATTTCATATGGGTACAGTGTTGCACGACCGCGCAATTGTCAATCAAAGTGTGACGGCGCTGAAAGCTGAAAATTGGCCTGGGCAGGAAGGGGGTGAAAGCGCCCAGTAGGCAAGTGGTTAAAGTATAACTAAAGGCAGAATCTTTTGTTTTAGTTTGGAATGGAATGGAGAGGGTCTAGAATCCTTGCCAGTTTTTATTGCTGTCTGTGCCCCCCGTTAGGGAGATACCCCCTCTCTATTTGTCCTGTTTACCATTATCATTGAGAGTAAAAGTAAGGCCCCTTTCACACTTGTGCGACTTTTCCTGTGACTTTGGACATCAGAGTCGCATGACAAGTCGTACCCCATGATTCCCAATGATAACCATGACTTCAAAGTAGTCCCTGTATTACTTTGGCCCAACTTTGATGCCAGTTGAGGTCCATAGAACTCAAGTTTACGTAAGGCATTCCCTTAAATCGCCGCAAAAATCGAACGACTTTCAAGTGATGGCAGTGTGAAAGGGGCCTAAAAATAAATCCCAAATTTTGGGTTGTCCCCAAAAAAGGGACGGCGACACTAGTTCTGGTGACCTGGGGGGGGGGGGTCCCCCAAGAAATTCCCTCAATTTGGAGGGATTTCCTCTCACTTCCTGTTTGGCTATGGGACAGGAAGTGAAGGAAAATCTCCCTAATGGGACACAGATGGCGAAAAAAAAATCTGACAGGGGTTATAACCCTCCCTTACTCTATCCAAAATGAAAAATAAAATTTGCCTATAGTTCTACTTTAAGGTAAGTGATCCTGTACTTCATTTTATACTTTTAAGATTTGACGCTGTCCCTGTATGTACAGTAGACATGTGCAATTTGTTTCGTTCCGAATTCATTCTTTAACGAATTTCGACACATTCGTTAATTTGTAAATATCCGAATTGACGAAAACACGTTTAACAAATTTTTCCGAATATTCGTAAATTAGAATATTCGAAAATCCGTAAATTCAAAAATTTGCCATTAATTATGTGTACAGTAGACATGTGCAATTAGTTTCGTTACGAATTTGTTCTTTAACCACTTTCAGCCCCGAACAAATTTGCAGCTAAAGGACCAGGCCCCTTTTTGCAATTCGGCACTGCGTCGCTTTAACTGACAATTGCGCGGTCGTGCGACGTGGCTCCCAAACAAAATTGGCGTCCTTTTTTTCCCACAAATAGAGCTTTCTTTTGGTGGTATTTGATCGCCCCTGCGGTTTTTATTTTTTGCGCTATAAACAAAAATAGAGCGACAATTTTGAAAAAAATGCAATATTTTTTACTTTTTGCTATAATAAATATCCCCAAAAAATATATAAAAAAACTTTTTTTTTCCTCAGTTTAGGCCGATACGTATTCTTCTACATATTTTTGGTAAAAAAAATTATTGATTGGTTTGCGCAAAAGTTATAGCGTTTACAAAATAGGGGATAGTTTTATAGCATTTTTATTAATATTTTTTTTTTTTACTAGTAATGGCGGCGATCAGCGATTTTTATTGTGACTGCGACATTATGGTGGACACATCGGACATTTTTGTGACCATTGTCATTTATACAGAAATCAGTGCTATTTAAATGCACTGATTCCTATGTAAATGACAGTGGCAGTGAAGGAGTTAACCACTAGGGGGCGGAGAGGAGTTAGTGTGACGTGTGTGTTTTTTTTTCACAGTAGGGGGCGTGGCTGACGTCTGACGTCACTGATCGGCTTTCCCGATGACACGGAACAGCCGATCAGTGACAGGCAGTGTAGGAAGCGCGGGGAGAGGTTTGTTTACACAGACCTCTAGAGGAGAAAAGAGAGAGAGCAGCGCCGCTCTAAGAGTAGTGGGTCTGATTACAGTGGGAACTGTATGTGAAAATAAAAAGAAAGTATGTACTCACACTTTGTTTAAAAATATCAGGCACGTAGCGGTATCTTTATTTTGTCTGAAGTCCTCGGCCGTCCTCCGGTGTCATGGCTATGGTGGGGAAACGCACGGTCCCTTGCGTCTCGTGGTTCCGAGGTGAGTGCGTCCCAGGATAGGCAGGTCAGCAGGATTGATGACGTTGGTAGGCGTGGTTGGAAGCGCTTCCAACCACGCCTACCAACGTCATCAATCCTGCTGACCTGCCTATCCTGGGACGCACTCACCTCGGAACCACGAGACGCAAGGGACCGTGCGTTTCCCCACCATAGCCATGACACCGGAGGACGGCCGAGGACTTCAGACAAAATAAAGATACCGCTACGTGCCTGATATTTTTAAACAAAGTGTGAGTACATACTTTCTTTTTATTTTCACATACAGTTCCCACTGTAATCAGACCCACTACTCTTAGAGCGGCGTTGCTCTCTCTCTTTTCTCCTCTACACCAGAGTCTCTTCTGCTCTATGGAGCCGGCTGCCGCATCTTACAAGCACACACTGTTACTCCTGGACTGAGAAAAAAACTGTCCAAAAAACACATCACAGTGTTTCTCCCCTTCAGCCCCCACTCTCTCTCGCCCACCCTCAGTGTCACTCCATCTGTGACCCCCCATACTCGCTCATCACTAGCTGTCGTTGGCGCTCCATCCTCCCCCTCTCCACTGCATTTACACAGACCTCTCCCCGTTCTTCAGCTCTGTGACCCGATCGCGGGACACCAGCGGCGATCGGGTCCGCTGGTCCCGCGGCCGCGTTCACCTGTACGTGCTTTTGCCTAGCCGTGCCATTCTGCCAACGTAAATGTGCAGGAGGCGGTCGGGAAGCGGTTAACAAATTTCGACAAATTTGTTAATTCGTAAATATCAGAATTAACGAAAACCTGTTTAACTAATTTTTCCGAATATTTGTAAATTAGAATATTCGAAAATCCGTAAATTCAAAAATTTGCCATTAATTATGTGTACAGTAGACATGTGCAATTCGTTTTGTTCTGAATTTGTTCTTTAACAAATTTCGCCAAATTTGTTAATTCATATATATCCGAATTAACGAAAACTTGTTTAACAAATTTTTCTGAATATTCGTAAATTAGAATATTGGAAAACCCGTAAATTAAAAAATTCATAAATTTGAAAATTCGTAAATTCGAAAATCGAAAATAATAACTAACTAATAATAACTCACTATTAAATTATAGGTATTGGAATTTTTTTTCAAATTTGTCTGTTAATAAAAGTAACGAATACGAATATATCCGAAGTTACGAATTATCCGAAATAACGAATGCCGCATCTACACAAATGGAACGTAACAAAATAATAATAATAAATAACAATAATAATAATAAAAACGTTTTATTATTATTATTATTATTATTAATAAATTGTTACGTTCTATTTGTTTAGATAGTTTAGATTGTTTATTTTGGATAATTCGTAACTTTGGATAAATTTGTATTCATTACGTTCATTAACAGCCAAATTTGAAAGGAAATTCCAATACCTGTAATTTAATAGTTAGTTGTTATTAGTTAGTTATTCTTTCGAATTTTTGGCTTTTCTTTCTTATTTTCGGATTTTTAAATTTTCCAATTTACGAATTGCGATCATAACGAATGACCCAAAAAAACAAAAAAACAAAAACGAACACATTTTTCGGCAGTCCACGTCTAGTTTTTCAGGCTGTTGGGTTTTAGGTGTACATGATCCTCAGAGACATATGTTTATCTGTAGGATCACGCCATATACACTTCCTTCCTTTCCATATCCAGCCGGAGCAGCAAAGTGCGTCTCTCTCTCTCCAGCCTCCGCTCTGCCGATTGCCATTACAGCCGTTTATTGTTATCGGAATTTAGCTAATGAAGGGTGAAATTACTTCCTAATGGCTCCTTGTGATTCCATATGACAGACAACAAATCCGATCATAAAGCGTACGCATGATGCTAAAAAATTCAGCGATCCGACCGTGTGCGCCGGTCACATGACCGAGACACCGATCACCAGCACTATTCTGAAACAAGAACCGTCTATCTGTCTTCCAAGAACAAGTCTGGAATGTGAACTCCGAGTCTTACTAGTTAGGCAAAGTTCACATCTCTGCGAGTGGGGAACGTGTGCGAAATAACGTGCGTCCCGACCCGCAGAGAAATGCTCTGCACTTCAGCAGACATGAGGGGGGTTCCGTTTTAACCACTTCTGGTCTCCCCTTAGCAGTTTTATTTTGTCCAAATTGGGCCCAAAGTATCAATATTTTGTGTGGCCACCATTATTTTCCAGCACTGCCTTAACCCTCTTGGGCATGGAGGTCACCAGAGCTTCACAGGTTACCACTGGAGTCCTCTTCCACTCCTCCATGATGACATCCCGGAGCTGGTGGGTGTTAGAGATCTTGCGCTCCTTCACCTTCCCTTTGAGGATGTCCCACAGATGCTCAATAGGGTTTAGGTCTGGAGACATGCTTAGCCAGTCCATCACCTTTACCCTCAGCTTCTTTAGCAAGGCAGTGGTCATCTTGGAGGTGTGTTTGGGGTTGTAATCATGTTGGAATACTACCCTGCGGCCCAGTCTCTGAAGGGAGGGGATCATGCTCTGCTTCAGTATGTCACAGTACATGTTGGCATTCATGGTTCCCTCAATGATCTGTAGCTCCCCAGTGCCGGCAACACTCATGCCGCCCCAGACCATGACACTCCCACCACCATGCTTGACTGTAGGCAAGACACACTTGTCTTTGTACTCCTCACCTGGTTGCCGCCACACAGGCTTGTTACCATCTGAACCAAATAAGTTTATCTTGGTCTCATCAGACCACAGGATATGGTTCCAGTAATCCATGTCCTTAGTCTGCTTGTCTTCAGCAAACTGTTTGCAGGCTTTCTTGTGCATCATCTTTAGAAGAGGCTTCCTTCTGGGATGACAGCCATGCAGACCAATTTGATGCAGTGTGCGGCCTATGGTCTGAGCACTGACAGGCTGACCCCCCACCCCTTCAACCTCTGCAGCAATGTTGGCAGCACTCCAGGGCGAGTTCTAGGGGTGGGTAGGGGACAGAGACAGGTATTACCTAGGGTTCCTGCCCCTTTTCTCTGCCTTTACACGCACATGAACTTTAATGGCATCCCAGTCTTAGTCTGTAGGGTTCAATATTGAGTTGGCCCACCCTTTGCAGCTATAACAGCTTCAATTCTTCTGGGAAGGCCGTCCACAAGGTTTAGGAGTGTGTCTATGGGAACGTTTGACCATTCTTCCAGAAGCGCATTTGTGAGGTCAGGCACTAGGGTTGCCACCTGTCTGGGATTCACCCGGCCAGTCCAGGTTTTGAATCATGTGTTCAGGTTTCATTACACCTGAAACCCAGACACATTATTCAGGCCAGACTGTGGTTGAGGAATGGGCAGTGTTTGGGTACTCAGTACCATTCAGGGGATGATGGGAAGGACGATTGGTGGTTCTTCTTCTCTCCCACTCCCTCTCCCCATACCCCCAGTTTCCGGCTTTTTATTCTCATGTATCCCTGGCAGAGGATGTTGATGGTATTGGCCTGCAACCCGGACACATTATTCAGACAGGACTGTGGGCAAAGCTTTAGGGGGCCGACTCCCTGTCACACATTTACTATAACCGATTGGCTGCATTTTACTTCTGTAGCAGCTGAATGTTGGCTTCTCCTCCTCTCCCTCCTGCTGGCATTCAGCTGCTGCAGGAAGAAAATACAGAGGATCTATACAAGTAAATGCTGCCTCTGCTGCCCTTCCTGTCCAGCTTCCTCCTCCTTCTGCTGCCCCCAGGGCACCTGTTTGCTAACCTTTGCTGTGCACCTCTAAAGTGTTTGGGTTTGGCTTGAAGAAAAGGTGGCAACCCTATCAGGGACTGATGTTGTATGAGAAGGCCTAGCTTGCAATCTCCGCCGTAATTCATCCCAAAGGTGTTCTATCAGGTTGAGGTCAGGACTCTGTGCAGGCCAGTCAAGTTTCTTCACCCAAGACTCGCTCATCCGTGTCTTTATAGACCTTGCTTTGTGCACTGGTCCAAATCATTTGGTGGAGGGGGGATTATGGTGTGGGGGTTGTTTTTCAGGGGTTGGGCTTGGCCTCTTAGTTCCAGTGAAGGGAACTCCTAAGGCGTCAGCATACCAAGACATTTTTTTACAATTTCATGCTCCCAACTTTGTGGGAACGGTTTGGGGACGGCCCCTTCCTGTTCCAACCTGACTGCGCACCAGTGCACAAAGCAAGGTCCATAAAGACATGGATGAGCGAGTTTGGGGTGGAGGAACTTGACTGGCCTGCACAGAGTCCTGACCTTAACACCTTTGGGATGAATTAGAGCGGAGACTGCGAGCCAGGCCTTCTCATGCAACATCAGTGCCTGACCTCACAAATGCTCCTCTGGAAGAATGGTCAAACATTCCCATAGACACACTCCTAAACCTTGTGGACGGCCTTCCCAGAAGAGTTGAAGCTGTTATAGCTGCAAAGGGTGGGCCAACTCAATATTGAACCCTACTGACTAAGACTGGGATGTCATTAAAGTAAACCCTCTGGAAAAAAAATAAAAAATAAACACCCTGCAAGACAAAGGCATAATGAGCTAGTATGCATAGCATACTGGCTCATTATAAATTACTTACCTGAGATCGAAGCCCCCGCAGCGGTCCTCGTTCTCCTCCTCCGTCACCGCCATATCTCCCGGAGTGACTTCCGGGTATCGCGGCACCGGCACTGTTACTGGCCGGAGCCGCGATGACGTCACTCCTGCGCATTCGTGCAAACGGCACGCTCAGTGCGCCTGCGCGACATTGTCTACGGCGTATGCGTCTTTTGCCTGTCTTTTGCAAATATCTCCCAAACCGTGTAGGTTTAGGAGATATTTCTTGCACCTACAGGTAATCCTTAATCTAGGCTTACCTTTAGGTAAAAGTGGTCTGTAATGCCGTGTACACACGACTGGACTTTCCGTCAGAAAAAACGGTCTTCCTGACGGAATTCCGACCGAACGGACTTGCCCACACACGATCGGACCAAAGTCTGTTCGTTTCGAACGTGATGACGTGCGACGGGACTAGAAAAGGAAGTTCAAGAGCCAGTAGCCAATAGCTGCCCTTGCGTCGTATTTGGTCCATTGGACCAGTATACAGACGAACGGTTTTCCCTATCGAAATTGATTCCGTCGGAAAGATCTAAAGCATGTTCTATTTCTAGGTCCGTCTGAATTTTTTGAAGAAAAACGATCGGATTATCCCACACACGATCGGAATATTCCGTCGGACCTTTTCTGCCAGTCGTGTGTACGCGGCATAATGCCCCGTACACACGGTCGGAAATTCCAACGGAAAATGTCCGATCGGACCATGTTGTCGGAAAATCCGCCCGTGTGTGGGCTCCTTAGAACTTTTTCCGTCGGTATTTCCGACTGAAAAAATTTGAGATCCTGCTCTCAAATTTTCCGACAACAAAATCCGATCTGACTTTTTCCGATCGCGTGTAGAGAAACCCGACGGACAAAGTGCCACGCATGCTCAGATCAAATTAGGAGACCAAAACTATTGGCTACTAGCCTCTACGTAGTTCCGTCGTACGCAACAAACGTCACCACGTTCGGATTTTCCGACAACTTTGTCCGACCGTGTGTATGCAACACCAGTGTCGGACAAAATCCGTCGAAAAAATCAGACGCATTTTGTGCGTGTAAAGGCAGGTGTCCCAATACTTTTGGTAATATGGCGAATGTGTTTAGACATTGGCATGACGCTCGGTTTTAATGCTGAAGCTTCTTCAATGCTGGGCGTACTGGCAGTGCAGGAAAGGTACACATGAACTTGCGTCTTTGCATCGGGAATTCGCTTTTTATTTTTATTCTAGCGTCAGAGTCGCATTATTGTAGTCGAATGCGGCTATAAATATACCGTACCCTAGATAAAATAGGTTTCCAACTAACCAGGATGAACGTCTTGCCCCCTACAGGTCATCAATCTACATTGCAGTTTCAGTGCCGCCTCCATCTGTTTTCTTTGCTTTCAACGGTTGTTCATCAATAATTCCATCTCTGCGCAGTCATCCGATATCCACAGAGTGCTGCTGTCTTTTGTTGTAGTTTTTTATTTATTTTTTTGGATTTTTCTTCTTTTTTTTTTGGCCGTTATTTATTTATTTATTTTTTTGGTCGTTTCTTTTTTTTATTTTTTTTTATTCCCCGTGCAGCATTCATGTTTGTGACAATGCACAAGGCCTTGAGAAGGGAGCGCTGCGCGGAGCCTGGTCGCCTGGAGGTTTGGAGACAGCGAGCGGTTTTGTAGCCGTGTTTACAGCAAAATGCCAAGAATATCAGCCTTGTGTAGGTCGGTCTTTGTTTCTGATTCCCGACGTTCCCCGTGCAATCATATAACGATCCTGAAAAAATAAAAATGATCCTGAAAAAAGAAAATAAATTATTTTCTCGCCGTTGTCCGGATGACATGTGGCCAGGGGCGGACTGACCATTCGGTCACTCGGGCACTGCCAGAGGGCCCCACCCGGCAAAGTAGGTCTGCGCTGTAGCAGTCATTCGGCTATAGCGCGGATCTGAAGTAGTTAAAAATTGCACAAAACCATACAGTGCTGTGGTTTGGAATGCGCGAAAAGTGCGCACGTTTGCAGATGCATTAAGAATTGAGGCACACTGAAACCCGGACACATTATTTAGACCGGGCTGTGGCTCCTCAAGTAACCAACATAGTTACACACAAATCTGTTGCCACTCGGGAGCTGTGGGCGGCTGTCTGTGGGCAGGTTCGGCATCACTGGGGAGAAGGGTAATGATGTCAATAGCAAATTGGCCACAATTGATGTTCGCTGCGGCACGCTAAGCGCACCGCATTACTACTCTCCTTGGGGCACCCAAAGGTGTCCCAGGCTGCTAAAGTGATCGGGTTTGGCTTAAAGAAAAAGGTGCCAACCCTAGACATGATCAGGACCTAGGACCCAAGACTCAGGACTCTAAACCCAGGATCCAAGACTCCGGATTCAGGACTCTAAACCCAGGATCCAAGACTCCGGACTCAGGACTCTAAACCCAGGATCCAAGACTCCGGACTCAGGACTCTAAACCCAGTATCCAAGACTCCGGACTCAGGACTCTGGATCCAGAACTCAGAACTCAGGATCCAGGACTCAGGTCTCTGGACTTTGGAATCAGGACTCTGAGCTCAGGACCCTGGAATGCTCTAGACTCAGGACTCGACACTTCTGGACTCCTGTGTAACCAGGACAGAGGATTATAGCTGCCCCACCTCTCCAGTACCTTCTCAGCCAATATAAACATGTCTGTGTATACTGTGTGTACATGTATGTATATACTGTGTGTGTGTATACTGTGTGTGTGTGTATCCTGTGTGTACATGTATGTGTATACTGTGTGATTTTATACTGTGTGTGTGTGTATACTGTGTGATTTTATACTGTGTGTGTGTATACTGTGTGTACATGTATGTGTATACTGTGTGTTTTTATACTGTGTGTGTGTGTATACTGTGTGTACATGTATGTGTATACTGTGTGATTTTATACTGTGTGTGTGTATACTGTGTGTACATGTATGTGTATACTGTGTGATTTTATACTGTGTGTGTGTGTATCAGGGCTCAAGTCCTGCATGGGAACGGAGTTCCTGTACTTTTTCCACAACAGGAACTCAGTTCCCTTTAGCAGCTGTGTCCTGCAAGACTTTGAAGTTTGCGAGCTGTGTGGCAGGTGCTACACCAGCAGCCACCGACACAGCTCGCAATAGTAAGTGACGCACACCAGGGGTGGACTGACGATTCAGGCATTGTCAGTAGGGGGCCCCATGACAGCTTCCGCTTCGTTCTACCTGTCAATCACAGCTAGCTGATGGGTAGATCAGGTCCCTGCTGCTAAGAGATTGTGTTTAGTCAGACCTCTGGTGATGCGCTCCTCCCCGCCGGCCCCTCCTGATTTTCTGTCTTCTCATCCCCCCCCCCAGTCTCCTGCATACTTGCTCTGTGTGTCCCGCTGAATCCCCCCCCCCTCCTCTATCTTCTGCCATATGATGAGAGAACCCAGAGGAGGAGCACAGCTATAATGCTCACAGGACATGCAGGGAGTGAGGTGATCTGAGGGAGGAACATCAGTTTGGGGTGGTAAGCTGAGCACAATACCTGGCAAAGTTTAATGCCAGGAGGGAAGTTTATGTGGAAATATGTGAAGGGTTGGAATAGCAGCGAGTGTGTGTTGGAGCCCTGCAGAGTTTGCAGCCCCCCAAGCCAACATACATCTCCTAAGCAGGAACACATCACTATCTCCCCAAGCATTCTGTCCATAATGTGCAGTTCATTTATCACCTTTCCGTTTAACCCTGTGTTATCCAACTCTGTTCAATGAAAAGTGTAAACTCACCACATACACTCTATATACAAAATAAAATACCCCAATAAAGATCAGAACATTATTTTCACATTTGCATGGAAGCACAATTGAATGAATGCTGATTATACAGAGAATTACCGTATTTATGTTTATTGAGGATTGTTTTAACAGTTAAGCTTCATACACACAATACGAAAATTGGATCAAAAATACCACTTTTGAAGTGTTCGTGCATATGAGCGTATCATTTCTTTTTTTTGGTGGGGGAGTGGGTGTTGGGTGGGAGTTCCCACACTTTTTTCCCCAGGACTTGACCCCTGGTGTGTATACTGTGTGTACATGTATGTGTATACTGTGTGATTTTATACTGTGTGTGTGTGTATACTGTATGTGTATACTGTGTGATTTTATACTGTGTGTGTGTGTATACTGTGTGTACATGTATGTGTATACTGTGTGATTTTATACTGTGTGTGTGTGTATACTGTGTGTACATTTATGTGTATACTGTGTGTATACTGTGTGTGTATACTGTGTGTGTGTGTGTGTGTGTGTGTGTATACTGTGTGTACATGTATGTGTATACTGTGTGTGTATACTGTGTTTGTATACTGTGTGTGTGTGTATACTGTGTGTGATTTTATACTGTGTGTGTGTGTATACTGTGTGTGTATACTGTGTGTGTGTGTGTGTGTGTGTGTGTGTGTATACTGTGTGTACATGTGTGTGTACATGTATGTTTATACTGTGTGTGTATACTGTGTGATTTTATACTGTGTGTGTGTGTGTATACTGTGTGTGTATACTGTGTGTGTGTGTGTATACTGTGTGTGTGTATACTGTGTGATTTTATACTGTGTGTGTGTATACTGTGTATACTGTGTGTATACTGTGTGTGTGTGTGTGTGTGTGTACTGTGTGTGTGTGTGTGTGTGTGTGTGTGTGTGTATACTGTGTGTACATGTATGTGTACACTGTGTGATTTTATACTGTGTGTGTGTGTATACTGTGTGATTTTATACTGTGTGATTGTATACTGTGTGTGTGTGTGTATACTGTGTGATTTTATACTGTGTGATTGTATACTGTGTGTGTGTGTGTATACTGTGTGGCCCCATAATCTCCTATTGCCCGGGGGCCCCATGAGTTGTCAGTCCGCCCCTGCATGTGGCTTCCATTCCCGTTCTTGTAGGGGTGGGCGGCGCGGAGGGGCCGCGTGGACGATCAGCCATCCCTACCTTCTCTATAGAATGATCTCCGAGGACATTTCTGAAGGTCTTTCCCCGGAAATGTCTTTGTATTATGTGATATGAAAAAAAAAATAACTTTGACTGAAATGAATGAACTCTATTGAAGTAGCTGCTGTTTATGTTTGAGTCACACTACTACCTACGCAGGTGTGAACATGCGTTTTATAAATGCCCCTATGCGTTACGCGTTGGGCACCCCATTCATTTCGAAGGGTCTGCTCTACACACCTCAGAAACACAAGGAAAGGAGTCCCAATCCTTATTAACCACTTGCTTACCGGGCACATAAACCCCCCTCCTTCCCAGACCAATTTTTAGTGCTGTCACATTTTGAATGACAATTGCGCCGTCATACAACACTGTACCCAAATTACATTATTTAATTTTTTTTCACACAAATAGAGCTTTCTTTTGATGGTATTTAATCACATCTGGGTTTTTTTTTTTTTTTTTTTTGCTAAACAAACAAAATAATAAAGAAAAAAAAATCACGTGTCATAGTTTGTTATAACATTTTGCAAAAAGGTAATTTTTCTCCTTCATTGATATGTGCTGATGAGGCAGCACTGGTGGGCACTGATTGGCTGCACTGACGGGCACTGATAGGCACAGGTGAGGCGGCACTGATAGGCACAGATAAGGTGGCACTGATGGGGACAGATAAGGTGGCACTGATGGTCAGTGATAAGATGGCACTGATGGGCCCTGATTGGTGGCACTGATGGGTGGCACTGATGGGTACTGATAGTTGTTACTGATAGGTGGCACTGATGGTCATTGGTAGGTGACACTGATGGGCACTGGTAGGTGACACTGATGGGCAGCACTGTTGATGAGGCACTGTGGGCCAGTGGCGTCGCTAGGAGGTGGCTTTTGGGGCTCTAGCCCCAAATCTGGGGCCCATAGCCCGAGTCAAGGGGAGGGGAGGCTCTCTGGGGACCCTGATGTAAGTGGGGGGCTCACTGGGAACCCTGATGCAAGCAGGAGGCTCTCTGGGGACCCTGATGCAAGGGGGATGCTCTCTGGGGACCCTGATGCAAGGGGGAGGCTCTCTGGGGACTCTGATGTAAGAAGGGGCTCTCTGGGGGCCCTGATGCAAGGGGGATGCTCTCTGGGGACCCTGATGTAAGCAGGGGCTCTCTGGGGGCCCTGATGCAAGGGGGATGCTCTCTGGGGACCCTGATGCAAGGGGGAGGCTCTCTGGGGACTCTGATGTAAGAAGGGGCTCTCTGGGGGCCCTGATGCAAGGGGATGCTCTCTGGGGACCTTGATGCAAGGGGAGGCTCTTTGAGGACCCTGATGCAAGGGGGGCTCTCTGTGGACCCTGATTTGAGGGGGAGGCTCTCTGGGGACCCTAATGTAAGTGGGGGGGCTCACTGGGGACCCTGATGCAACGGGGATGCTCTCTGGGGACTCTGATGCAAGGGGGAGGCTCTCTGGGGACTCTGATGTAAGAAGGGGCTCTCTGGGGGCCCTGATGCAAGAGGGATGCTCTCTGGGGACCTTGATGCAAGGGGAGGCTCTTCGAGGACCCTGATGCTAGGGGGGCTCTCTGTGGACCCTGATTTGAGGGGGAGGCTCTCTGGGGACCCTAATGTAAGTGGGGGGCTCACTGGGGACCCTGATGCAACGGGGATGCTCTCTGGGGACTCTGATGTAAGGGGGCTCTCTGGGGATATATATATATACACACACACACATGTATATTACTGTATATTCATGTGTATGCCCACCCAAGCGTATGGCTTTCTTTACTACGCTGCTATGGGCTCTAGCCCCAGATCTTTTGTGGACCTAGCAACGCCCCTGCTGTAGGCACTGATAGGTGGCACGGTGGGCACTGATGGGTGGCACTGTGGGCACTGGTAGGTGGCACTGGAAGGTGGCACAGGTGAGCACAGATGAGCTGGCAGCAGCTCTCCTTGATCAGGACCGATGTCCCTCTGACAGGCACCGGTGATCTGCTTTTTTTTGTTTTGTTTTTTTTCGCGCTGATAGCGCGAGGAGAAAAAATAGCCAATTACCGTCTCTGCTTACATCACATGATTAGCTGTCATTGGCTGACAGCTGATCACGTGGTAAGGGATCGGGATCGACCCCTTACTCCGATCTGTGATCAGCTGAGTCTCACAGACTCGCTGATCACAGTGCATGCCCTGCGAGCACGGGAGGACATCTATTGACGCCCCCTCCTGGCAAAGTAGGTCTGCGCTGTAGCAGTCATTCGGCTATAGCGCGGATCTGAAGTAGTTAAAAATTGCACAAAAGCATACAGTGCTGTGGTTTGGAATGCGCGAAAAGTGCGCACGTTTGCAGATGCATTAAGAATTGAGGCGCACTGAAACCCGGACACATTATTTAGACCGGGCTGTGGCTCCTCAAGTAATCAAGATAGTTACACACAAATCAGTTGCCACTCGGGAGCTGTGGGTGGCTGTCTGTGGGCAGGTTCGGCATCACTGGGGAGAAGGGTGAGGATGTCAATAGCAAATTGGCCACAATTGATGTTCGCTGCGGCACGCTAAGCGCACCGCATTACTACTCTCCTTGGGGCACCCAAAGGTGTCCCAGGCTGCTAAAGTGATCGGGTTTGGCTTAAAGAAAAGGTGCCAACCCTAGACATGATCAGGACCTAGGACCCAGCACTCAGGACTCTGGACTCTGAACGCAGGGCTCTAGGGCCTGGACCCAAGACTCAGGACTCTGGACACAGGACTCCGGATTCTGGACTCAGGACTCTAAACCCAGGATCCAAGACTCCGGACTCAGGACTCTGGACCCAGAACTCAGGATCCAGGACTCAGGACTCTGGACTTTGGAATCAGGACTCTGAGCTCAGGACCCTGGACTGCTCTAGACTCAGGACTCGACACTTCTGGACTCCTGTGGAACCAGGACAGAGGACTCTGGACCTATTACCCAGCATTTAGGACTCTGGACACAGGACTTGGGACACAGAACCCAGGACTCGGGACTCTAAACCCAGGACTCTGGATGCTGGACTCAGAACTCTGTCTCAGAATCCATGACTCAGGACTCTGGACTTAGGACTCTGGAATTAGGACTCTGAACTCAGGACCCTGGAATGCTCTAGACTCAGGACTCGACTCTTCTAGATTTCTGTGAACCAAGGACAAAAGACTCTGGACCCAGGACTCTGGACCTCTTACCCAGCACTTAGGACTCTGGAGCGCTCTGGAATCAGGACCCAGTACTTAGGACTCTGGAGTGCTCTGGACTTAAGACTTTGGAATCAGTACTCTGAGCTCAGGACCCTGGACTGCTCTAGACTCAGGACTTGGACTCTGGACCTATTACCCAGCACTCAGGACTCTGGACACAGGACTTGGGACACAGAACCCAGGACACAGAACTCAGGACTCCAGATGCTGGACTCAGAACTCTGTCTCAGAATCCACGACTCAGGACTCTGGACTTAGGACTCTGAAATTAGGACTCTGAACTCAGGACCCTGGAATGCTCTAGACTCAGGACTCAATTCTTCTGGATTTCTGTGGACCAAGGACAAAAGACTCTGGACCCAGGACTCTGGACCTCTTACCCAGCACTTAGGACTCTGGAGCGCTCTGGAATCAGGACCCAGTACTTAGGACTCTGGAGTGCTCTGGACTTAAGACTTTGGAATCAGTACTCTGAGCTCAGGACCCTGGACTGCTCTAGACTCAGGACTTGGACTCTGGACCTATTACCCAGCACTCAGGACTCTGGACACAGGACTTGGGACACAGAACCTAGGACACAGAACCCAGGACTCCAGATGCTGGACTCAGAACTCTGTCTCAGAATCCACGACTCAGGACTCTGGACTTAGGACTCTGAAATTAGGACTTTGAACTCAGGACCCTGGAATGCTCTAGACTCAGGACTCAATTCTTCTGGATTTCTGTGGACCAAGGACAAAAGACTCTGGACCCAGGACTCAGGACTCTGGACCTATTACCCAGCACTTAGGACTCTGGAGTGCTCTGGAATCAGGACCCAGTACTCAGGACTCTGGAGTGCTCTGGACTTAGGAATCTGGATTTCTCTGGACCCGGGACTCGAAAATCAGGACTCTAGATTCAGGACCCAGGAATCTGGACGCCTCTGAACTTAGGACTCTGGGCTCATGCTTCTGGACCCTGGACTCAGGACTCCGAACCCTTGACTCGCCTAAACCCAGGACTCTAGACTCACGGCTCTGGACCCTGAACCCCAGGCTCTGGACTCACGGTCACGGATCCTGGACCCAGGACTCTGAACTCATGATTCTGGACCCTGAACCACGGGCTCTAGACGCACAGTGACGGATCCTGGACCCAGGACTCTGGAATCATGATTCTGGACCCTGAACCCGGGACTCTGGACTCACAGTTCTGGATCCTGGACCCAGGACTCTGGACTCATGATTCTGGACCCTGACCCTGGGACTCTGGACTCATGATTCTGGACCCGGGACTCTGGACTCACAGTTATGGGTCCTGGACCCAGGACTCTGGACTCATGATTCTGGACCCTGAACCCGGGACTCTGGACTCATGATTCTGGACCCTGGACCCAGGACTCTGGACTCATGATTCTGGACCCTGGACCCAGGACTCAGCACCCACAGTCTCTGTCACATGCCACTTCTTCTTCGCACCGGATTCCAAGCAGCTCAGTAAAGGGCATATGCCTGCTGAGGACTGACTCGGTGCCAGCAGCTGGAACTTTACCTTAGTGTGGAAATGCAAGGTGGAGGAATTACTCCATGGATCTAACACACAGTGGAGAGGATAGGAAGAGACAGTTATTTGAGAGATTTTTAGAGACACTGCTGAAAAAAAAAACAGCTCTGCTCACACTGAAATCATGTTCAAAAAGAACTCAATTTTGCGGCACAGCCGTCTCATTTCCTCCTAATGAACCTACATTATAAACTGTATCTGCTATATATAACTCTGAATTTTTAATTAGGAACCAGTCCAAGCCAGTCACTGGCTTGATTATTTCCCAAGAAAACCTTTTTTTTTTTTTTTTTTTTTAATTCTTTCAAAGTGAGAGTTAATTTTAGTTATAGCACACTGCAAAGCAAACCAGAAATAGCCGTTCATACAACCTTATACATGTCTGTGCGAGCATGCAGCCATCTCTGCCCGCTATTACAACAGCGACCTCTTGTGGCTTGCTGGTCACATTGCTTAAAATGCATGTACAGATAAATCTTTTTTGGCTGTACAGATGAATTAGAAACCCTGCCAGGTTTTTATACAACCTAGAATGGGAAGTGTGTTATTGGCAGGATCACCAGATGAAAATAAAGGGGGAAAGCCTGAAAAAAAATAAACTGATGCAGCCATCACATCTAAGGACTGGTAAGCTACAAAACAGTGCCTTGAAAAAAAATAAACTGATGCAGCCATCACATCTAAGGACTGGTAAGCTACAAAACAGTGCCTTGAAAAAGTATTCATACCCCTTGCAATTTTCCACATTTTGTCATGTTACAACCAAAAATGTAAATATATTTTATTGGGATTTTATGTGATAGACCAACACAAAGCGAAACATAATTATGAAGTGGAAGGAAAATGATAAATGGTTTTAAATTTTTTTTACGAATAAATATGTGAAAAGTGTGGGGGGTACATTTGTATTCAGCCCCCCTTTACTCTGATATCCCCCTGAATAAAATCTAGTGGAACCAATTGCCTTCAGATGTCACCTAATTAGTAAATAGAGTCCACCTGTGTGTAATTTATCTCAGTATAAATACAGCTGTTCCGTGAAGCCCTCAGAGGTTTGTTAGAGAACCTTAGTGAACAAACAGCATCATGAAGGCCAAGGAACACACCAGACAGGTCAGGGATAAAGTTGTGTACAAGTTTAAAGCAGGGTTACGTTATAAAAAAATATCACAAGCTTTGAACATCTCACAGAGCTCTGTTCAATCCATCATCTGAAAATGGAAAGAGTATGGCACAACTGCAAACCTACCAAGACATGGCCGTCCACCTAAACTGACAGGCCGGGCAAGGAGAGCATTCATCAGAGAAGCAGCCAAGAGGCCCATGGAAACTCTGGAGGAGCTGCAGAGATCCACAGCTCAGGTGGGAGAATCTGTCCACAGGACAACTATTAGTCGTGCTCTCCACAAATCTGATCTTTATGAAGAGTTGCAAGAAGAAAGCCATAATAAGTCCTGTTTGTAGTTTGTGAGAAGCCATGTGGGGGGGGGGGGGGGGGGGGGGGGGGGCACAGCAAACATGTGGAAGAAGGTGCTCTGGTCAGATGAGACCAAAATTGAACTTTTTGGCCTAATAGCAAAATGCTATGTGTGGTGGAAAACTAACACTGCACATCACCCTGAACACACCATTCCCACTGTGAAACATGGTGGTGGCAGCATCATGTTGTGGGGATGCTCTATCAGCAGGGACAGGGAAGCTGGTCAGACTTCACAGGAAGATGGATGGAGCCAAATACAGGGTAATCTTGGAAGAAAACCTGTTAGAGTCTGCAAAAGACTTGAGACTGGGGCGGAGGTTCACCTTCCAGCAGGACAACGACCCCTAAACATACAGCCAGAGCTACAATGGAATGGTTTAGATCAAAGCATATTCATGTGTTAGAATGGCCCAGTCAAAGTCCAGACCTAAATCCAATTGAGAATCTGTGGCAAGACTTGAAAATTGCTGTTCACAGACGCTCTCCATCCAATCTGACAGAGCTTGGGCTATTTTGCAAAGAAGAATGGGCAAAAATGTCCCTCTCTAGATGTGCAAAGCTGGTAGAGACATCCCCAAAAAGACTTGCAGCTGTAATTGCAGAGAAAGGAGGTTCTACAAAGTATTGACTCCGGGGGGCGCCATACAAATGTACCCCCACACTTTTCACATATTTATTTGTAAAAAAAATTTTGAAAACCATTTATCATTTTCCTTTCACTTCACAATTATGTGCCACTTTGTGTTGGTCTATCACATAAAATCCCAATAAAATACATTTATGTTTTTGGTTGTAACATGAGAAAATGTGGGGAATTTCAAGGGGTATGAATACTTTTTCAAGGCACTGTATATTACATGTTAGTTCATGGGTTTAGAAACACTTGAAGAGGATGTTCCGATTTAAAGCTGACGTTTTACCGACTCCCCTTCCCAGAAAGAATGGTTACAATGTATGGGAGAAACATATATCAGAATTGGAATATATCAGAATTGGGGGTGACCCCGTAAATTTGATAACCTATGGGGTCCACATGGCTGGACACTCCAGGCCTGAGCCCGGTAGAATTAGTGATGGATAGGCTACTTATAGGTTAGGTCCATTTGTTTACTGTTTGTTGCCATATGATTGAAGGCTAGTTCCTAAGACAGGCAGTATGTCCCTGGTTATGGGTATATGGGGCATCTCAGCCAATGGGCAGGGGTTTTCCTGAATCCCTTGGCCTGCTGGGAGAACCTATATATTTGGGTGGAGTCAGGTGATCGGTGTTCTGTGCCATCTGGACGGCTGTCTGTGTTGACGCGTGTCGTACGCTCCGGGCTGCTAGGCCGCAGATTGGGTCTGTCCCAGGGGCATCTGGCTGCTAGGCTGTGTGACGGCCTATCCGATGTGACCACGCCCAGATTGCGGGTTCCCGACCTGCCATCTCCGATCATCAGCACGAAGAACGGAGCCGCCGCTAGAGGAAGCAAAGCCGGTGCTGTATAGCGCCACCTCCATCACAGGCGGAGTGATACCAAATGTACTCCACCTGTGACAAGAAGCATCAGCTCTGCTCTCTACTGCAGCCGCATGCTTCTGTCACACTAAGGCCCCTTTCACACTGGGGTGGTGGGGGCGTCGGCGGTAAAACGCCGCTATTTTTAGCGGCGCTTTACCATCGTTTAGCGGTGGTATTCAGCCGCTAGCGGGGCGGTTTTAACCCCCGCTAGCGGCCGAAAAAGGATTAAAACCGCTCGGTATAGCCGCGATGCCCCATTGATTTCAATGGGTAGGAGCGGTATTCAAATGGTGTATTCACCGCTCCTTCACCGCTCCAAAGATGCTGCTAGAAGGTCTTTTTTTACCGTACTGCTAGCGCACCGCCAGAGGGACTGTTTTTACCATCCTGCTAGCGAGGGCTTTCACACTGGAGTGAAAGGAGCCGCTTATTTCAGGCGCTATACAGGTGCTATTTTTAGCGCTGTAACGCCTGAAAAACGTCTCAGTGTGAAAGGGGCCTTAAGCACAGACAGCAGCCAGCAGTGCCAGAGCCAGCAGTACCAGTATCAGCCACCAGTACCAGCCACCAGTACCAGCCACCAGTACCAGTCACCAGTACCAGTACCTGCCAGCAGTACCAGTACCCACCATCAGTATTAGTACCCACCAGCAGTACAATTTGGCATGTTCGCCCTGGGCTCTAGATTACTTTGCCCCGGCACTGCCTGCTCGTTAGAGCTTACAGTCTAGAAGGGAAATGGTCAAAAAGTGGTAAAACTGGTCATGGTAAGGTCTAAGTAAAAATGTTTATCCTATTGACAGGCACGTGACTGCATCTTATATGACCGACGCGTTTCGTAAATTATCACTTCCTCAGGGGTGGATGCATGGGAATATCTGCTAAAATATAACGCTAGAATTTAATAACAGGGGCCTGAGGGAACAGTCTGTCCCGGGAGCTGAGGCGTAAGAAAGGTGTGCAACCAAGGCGCATATAAATCGTTCTCAAAAAAAGGAATTGGAATCTCCATATTGTGATCTCTGGTTGTTGTATGAAGTAAACACTCCAAAATGTCTCATGTGTCTGCATGTAGACATGACCCACAGGTTGAGAGTGTGCATCTGAAGGATAATTTTTTTTTTAAATCTATAGTTTAATCTGCCACTATTTTACATTCCGTGTGCTGAGTGAGCGCCCCCCTTGTGGAAACTTTGCAGTAGGGTCGCTGCTCAGCACAGGACCCAGAAAACAGTGGTGATCACTGGGGTATTGGCAGCTATTACAATGATTATCCACTTCCATAGCGGCCCCCACAGGTAGTGCCCAAGCTGGTCCAGTGTATCTAAGCATACCTGGAGTTCAGCTTTAATTGGATTATACTTGTCGTCTATACTAAGCTGCACAATAAACAGGAATAGTAACAGGCAAATTCCTCTTTAACCACTTCAATACCAGGCACTTAGACACCTTCCCGCCCAAGCCAATTTTCAGCTTTCAGCGATGTCGCAATTTGAATGACAATTGCGCGGTCATGCTACACTGTACCCAAACAAATTTTTTATCATTTTGTTCCAACAAATAGAGCTTTCTTTTGGTGGTATTTGATCACCTCTGCGATTTTTATTTTTTGCGCAACAAACAAAAAAAGACCGAAAATTTTGCAAAAAAACAAGTTTTTCTTTGTCACTGTTAATTTTTTTTGTAAATAAGTGCGTTTTCTTCTTCAATAACGGGCACTGATAAGGCGGCACTAATGGGCACTGATAAGGCGGCACTGATGGGCACCGATGAGGTGGCACCAATTAGGGGGCACCGATGAGGTGGCACTGATGATGGGCACTTATAGGCGGCACTGATGGGCACTGATAGGTGGCACTGATGGGCATTGATAGGTGGCACTGGTATGCGGCACTGATGGGCACTCAGGTGGCACTGATGGGCACTCATAGGCGGCACTGACGGGTACTTATGGGTGGCACTGATGCACACATATAGGTGGCACTGATAGGTGGCATGGATGGGCACTGATAGGTGGCATGCATGGGCACTGATAGGTGGCATGGATGGGCACTGATAGGTGGGCATGGGTGGGCACGGATGGGCACTGATAGGTGGCACTGATGGACGCTGATGAGTGGCACTGATAACACTTATGGGTGGCATTGCTGGGAATCCTTTTTTTTTTACTTTTTTTTTTATTAAATATGATGTGCCAATCAGTGCCCATCTGTGGGCACTGATTGGCATATTTTTGATTTTTTTCTTAACATGTGGATGGCCATGGGGGATGTACCTGGCCATCCACATGCTGGGGGCTTCCCTGGTGGTCCTGGGGGCTTCCCTGGTGGTCCTGGGGGCTTCCCTAGTGGTCTAGTGTGGGCATCTGAGGGGGGGCTGCGCTGATAAACAATCAGCGCAGACCCCCCCTGTCAGGAGAGCCGCCGATCGGCTCCCCTCTACTCGCGTCTGTCAGACGCGAGTGAGGAAAAGCCGATCAACGGCTCTCCTGTGTACATCGTGATCAGCCGTGATTGGACACGGCTGATCACGTGGTAAAGAGCCTCCGCCGGAGGCTCTTTACCGAGATCAGTGTAGCGGTGTGTCAGACTGACACACCGCTCCACCGATCGCCGCGATGCGCGCCCCCACGGGCGCGCGGCGGCTGTTATCCTGAAGGACGTCATATGACGCCCAGTCAGGATAACGAAGCCACTTCCCGGACGTCAATTTACTATTGACCGGGCGGGAAGTGGTTAAGCACAGTCATTTTTTTTGCATTGCAGTTTGCACAGTCTGGACTGGGATTTGAATATTCATAGTTTGAATGTCATGTTATTTAAAGGTTTTAATGTGTTACTAAACCCAGGAGCCTGCATTCACTATATCTGGTTCCCCACAGCACACAGAACATGGAAATGCAAATACTTTATTAAATATAAACTGCTAAATACCTTTTCTCACCAGCAGTTTTGTGACTCCTATCAGTGTCTGGTTAAAGCTTGTAGGAGGAGTTATTTCTATTCTCTTCTGACTGTCCTTTGAGACTGCATGACTCCTGACCCTCTACCTGGACTGTGGTGATTACATGCACCCCCCCCCAAATAAAAGTGCTTCCAAAACTGTGTTCTAGCAGGAGATGGAGGGGAGGACCAGAGAAGACAGGATCAAACAGCCTTTTTACACAATGCGGAGGATTAACCCCTTAGGCAGGCCATATAAGGTTTGAATCCCGGCTGTTGCAGCAGGGCAGGCGGAATGTACCAAGTTGATCGATCAATTAACTTGGGTACAACATACAGGGTTTTACCAGCGATTATCGCTAGCAATAATCTTTGTCTTCTCCTGGCAGGAACAGCATACGCCCCCATATCTCCCCCACCCCCACATCCCCCCATATCCCCCCGCCGGGAGAAGACAATGGTCGGCAGCAGGGATTCCCACATCAACACTGTCTGTGCTGATGGGGGAATCTAGCAAATTTTGTTCCTGCAACCCCCAAAGGGTTTGGTGTGGGTTGGGGGGGCCCCCACGCCATTTTTTTTTTTTACCGGCAAATGTTTTTTATTTGGCTTGCACTGGGGAAGACCATTGATAGCTGATGACTCATTGGTTGTTAAGGACGCTGCGGCCGGCTTCCTGGCCCCGCTCCTTAACAACCAGGTTTTACTCCGCCTCTGAACACACTGCAAATTCGGGTGCTCTTGGAACGGGGCGAACAGCCAATGTTCGGCCCAAACTTATGCTCGGGCCGAGCCATTCGCCCAACACTAACCAGGAGGAACCGGGCCCATACAGTTTTCCCCGGGGGATTACTCCCATGCCCGAACTACCTGTGGGCCCCTCCGGTTTCTGTTCCAGCCGGCACTAGCCTTCAGAGCACCCATCACACCAGCAGGGTTACTATACAGCCAACCGTTCCTACCATAAGGCTGAGATGACGGCATAGCACCCCTACTGGTCATTGATAAGAACAGATACCAGATCTTAGCCAAAAGGCCAAGAAGCGATTAATTTAGAAGCAGTAATGACACCACCACTAAATGAGTGACTTTTCCAGCTGGTTCAGCAATGGGTCACTGACTATTTAATTCACAGAGTGTAAAGTTTGGGTTGAATGCTATGTGGCCACGAACACAAATCTCTACCCTCATGCTATGTATTGCAGCCAGGATATTTCATTAGAAAAAGAAAAAAAAAGTTCCACTTTAATAACGTCCGGATAATGAAACGAGCTCTATTGTCCCAAAATAACCTCATCAACAGGTGACAATGGAAGTTAACATGCCGAAAAGGTTCTCCTTGCCCCAGCTGCATTAGAGGTAATTATATTTCCTCATACTATTGTTCTGAAGTCGCTAGCGGTGTCCTCTGAGCACACGTGTAAAATGCTTTGATAATTTCATCAGTGGCGGATCTTTTATGCCAGACATCTAAACCCACATTAATATATTCCAGCAGAATTTGTTACCCTGAACTTCTTTTTTTTTTTTATATATATTTATATAAAAAGGAGAATTTCTTTCAAGTGAGAACACTGAGGAACGTTGTGAACAGCGCCAAGAGATAATTAATGTGATGTCATAGTCTCTGGGATAACGAGATGTGACAAATAAATGTCACTTCAAATTACAGGCCTTGCTCATGATTGAAAGGCGGATCAAAGACGTGAAGAAATATTCACGGTGCCTTTCGCCATCCATTGTGGTGAACACAAAATGGATTACAGAAGAATTCCAGGTATGGAAATTTTATACATAAATACATTGTCCCGGCTTGAGTCAGTATAACTACACTATATTACCAAAAGTATTGGTTAAGTATTGATTAAGCACCAGGCGTGTGAAATGCGTTTGCTGAATTTCTGACGAGCTGCATGTACAGGTCACATGTGCACAAAGCAAGGTCCATAAAGACATGGATGAGCGAGTTTGGGGTAAAGGAACTTGACTGGCCTGCACAGAAGCCTGACCTCAACCTGATAGAACACCTTTGGGATGAATTAGAGTGGAAACTGTGAGCCAGACCTCCTTGTCCAACATCAGTGCCTGACCTCACAAATACACTTCTGGGAGAATGGTCAAACATTCCCATAGACACACTCCTAAACCTTGTGGACGGCCTTCCCAGAAGAGTTGTTATAGCTGCAAAGGGTGGGCCAACTTAATATTGAACCCTACAGACTAATGCCCCGTACACACGGTCGGAAATTCCGACCACAAAATCCATCTGATTTTTTCCCGACGGATTTTGTCTGACACTGGTGTTGCATACACACGGTCGGACAAAGTTGTCGGAAAATCCGATCATTCTGAACGTGGTGACGTTCGTTGCGTACGACGGAACTACGTAGAGGCTAGTAGCCAATAGCTTTGGTCTTGTAATTTGATCTGAGCATGCGTGGCACTTTGTCCGTCGGAATTCGCTACACACGATCGGAAAAAGTCCCATAGGACTTTGTTGTTGGAAAATTTGAGAGCAGGATCTCAAACTTTTTCCGTCGGAAATTCCGATGGAAAAAGTCCGATGGAGCCCACACACGGTCAGAATTTCCGACAACATTGTCCGATAGGACATTTTCCGTTGGAAAATCCGACCGTGTGTATGGGGCATAAGTGTCTTTATATTAAAAGTCAGCAGCTACAGTATTTGTAGCTGCGGAATTACATTTTTTTGGACTGGAGCTCCTCTTTACAGATTTGTCCCCTGTAGTAACCTCTTTTTGACACAAGATGTCCTCGCCCTCCTGGGTGAAAAGACACCAAGTCAGTGCAGCTCTCTGCATCAAGGACAGCCCAACCTGGAGACGAGGTGAAGAGTGCTTAGTGGTTGGCACATAATCCTTGCAGCACTGGGGCCCTCGGTTCCAACTCCAACCAAGACACAGAGTTTGCATGTTTTCCCTATGCTTGTGTGGGTTTTTCATGCTTACCCCTAAAACAGGTGGTCAGACTCTATAGTTGGCTTCTGTATTCTTCACCTATAGCAGTCCCCTTTCCTATAAGACAAGCAGGCCTACCAGTACTCAGTTGCCCCCAGGACTTGTACACAGCGCTATAGTGCCTGGCCACCATGCCGGGGCAGGCGCGAACTGAGCAAAGCAAACAAGTACTTGCGGTTGGCAGACAGGCATGATAAATGCTTAAGGGTCCCCGCTCAGGCTGTCAAGGTCTGATGAGTTGGAATGCCGCTGGCTAGTGAGGGCACAGGCTGAAAAAAGGTCCCAAAGCATACTGCGAAAATGGGAAAAGATAGCCCGGCCGCCGCACACCTGACCCAGCCCGAGTGGTTAGCAGGTGAAAGCAGGTTAAAGCAGCCTCAGCTCGATTCAATCAGACCACAACTCCAACATGTTTCGCCCTGCCTTTAGGGCCTAATCATGTAGAACATGCAAGGTTCAGAATAATCAGGGCCAAAGCCTGAAGTCAAAAGGCAGGCAGAGCTCAGAGAATATTCAATATCTGATCCGAGGTCATCAACGAGGTAAACAAATCTAGCAGAACAGGGCAGACAAATAGGTAGCTTGACCAGGTATTACACACGCTATCACAAGCATGAGACTGCAGGCTTGGCTGGCGAAAAATTAAATTTGGTCTCCACCCAGAGACTGGCCACATCAATCACCTTTCAGGTAGACAGACAGACAAGGAGAGTGCCACAGCCACCCCAGGATGCTGGAATGAGGAACAGGAGACGTTCCTACATAGTTACATAGTTAGTAAGGCTGAATAAAGACACCAGTCCATCCAGTTCAACCTGAGTGAGTGTGGGTGCGTGTCTACAATCGTCCCTAACCCTGTACATTGCGTCTCATTAGGATGCTCATCTATTATATTATTATTTATTTAAGGTACCCACATAGCGCCGTCAATTTACGCTGCGCTCCACACATACATCGCACACTCACATCAGTCCCTACCCTCAAGGAGCCCACAATCCAAAGTCCCCATTCATATACTGGGGCCAATTGTTGGACAGAAGCCAATTAACCTACCAGCATGTCTTTGGAGTGGCCGTTTTTTTTTTTTTTTTTCAGGTTCACCAGTTACCTACCACACGTCCAAAAACATGCCGGTGGGATAATTGTCTCCTG
The DNA here is from genome assembly GCA_028564925.1 of Lithobates sylvaticus. Lineage (NCBI taxonomy): Eukaryota > Metazoa > Chordata > Amphibia > Anura > Ranidae > Lithobates > Lithobates sylvaticus. Next base: position 62,720,871 of record CM053038.1, read on the forward strand.
TTTAAATTGGCCCTAGTATGTCTATGTATGCAAGTCAGGGACCTTAGATTGTAAGCTCCTTGAGGTCAGGGACTGATTGAACAGTATCTAAAGTGCTGTGTAAACTGTTGGCGCTGTATAAGTGTCCATAAGCAGAAGACATCCCTCCGGCATCACCAGAAGACTTTGGAAGAGCTGAAGAGAAGATAGGAGGAAGGTCGTATCAGTTTAATGGAAGAAAGAACTGTTGGCTCAGCTCAAATGTATATATTTGTGACAGTTCTCCAAAAGACCACAAGAGGGTGCAAAAGACCTGCACAGAAAGTTTGAGTTGTCACATATACGGTATAAACTTCTGTCAGTATAAACCGATAAAAAAAGTGTTTGTGTGCATGCATGCGTTTTCCTGACTCGTCTCTCACATGCAAATGAGAGGGTATAATATTTTCCAAAGCCAGGCAACAATTTTTGCTTTTTTTTATATACTTTGCTATACTTTAGGCTGGGTTCACACCATTGCGAATTTGCATCCAACTCCCACAGCAGGAGATTTTGACCCGCTCTCTATGGAGCCGGTTCACAGATCAACGGTGTGAATTTGCACAGAAGCCCTGTGCATCTTTTGGTCCGTTTCAGATCCGAATTCAGACAAAAATTTGTGGTAAAATCGGACCTAAAATGGTGAACCAGGACGCACCGGACCCCCTGCTGGGAGCCGCATGCAGTACTGCAGGAACCTTCTTCTAAGTTGGAGTCGCACCAATTAGAACGGTTCGATTGCTGTTAATGGAGCGCAACTTGTCATGTGATTTGGAACTCTCAAGTCGCATGACAAGTGGCGGCAGTGGACCGTGTCAGTAGGGCAGAGGACGGTGTCAGTAGGGCAGAGGACGGTGTCAGTAGAGCAGAGGACGGTGTCAGTAGAGCAGAGGATGGGGTCAGTAGGGCAGAGGACTGTGTCAGTAGAGCAGAGGACGGGGTCAGTAGGGCAGAGGACGTGTCAGTAGAGCAGAGGACGGTGTCAGTAGGGCAGTGGACGGTGTCAGTAGGGCAGTGGATGGTGTCAGTAGAGCAGAGGACGGTGTCAGTAGAGCAGAGGAAGGTGTCAGTAGAGCAGAGGACGGTGTCAGTAGAGCAGAGGACGGGGTCAGTAGGGCAGAGGACTGTGTCAGTAGAGCAGAGGACGGGGTCAGTAGGGCAGAGGACGGTGTCAGTAGAGCAGAGGACGGTGTCAGTAGGGCAGTGGACGGTGTCAGTAGAGCAGTGGACGGTGACAGTAGGGCAGAGGACGGTGTCAGTAGAGCAGAGGACGGTGTCAGTAGGGCAGTGGATGGTGTCAGTAGAGCAGAGGACGGTGTCAGTAGGGCAGAGGGCGGTGTCAGTAGAGCAGAGGACGGTGTCAGTAGAGCAGAGGACGGGGTCAGTAGGGCAGAGGACTGTGTCAGTAGAGCAGAGGACGGGGTCAGTAGGGCAGAGGACGGTGTCAGTAGAGCAGAGGACGGTGTCAGTAGGGCAGTGGACGGTGTCAGTAGAGCAGTGGACGGTGACAGTAGGGCAGTGGACGGTGTCAGTAGAGCAGAGGACGGTGTGAGTAGAGCAGTGAACGGTGTCAGTAGAGCAGTGGACGGTGTCAGTAGGGCAGTGGACGGTTTCGGTAGAGCAGTGGACGGTGTCGGTAGATCAGTGGACGGTGTCAGTAGAGCAGTGGACGGTGTCAGTAGGGCAGTGGACGGTGTCAGTAGATCAGTGGACGGTGACAGTAGGGCAGAGGACGGTGTCGGTAGAGCAGAGGACGGTGTCGGTAGAGCAGAGGACGGTGTCAGTAGAGCAGTGGATGGTGTCAGTAGAGCAGTGGACGGTGTCAGTAGAGCAGTGGATGGTGTCAGTAGGGCAGAGGACGGTGTCAGTAGATCAGTGGACGGTGTCAGAAGAGCAGTGGATGGTGTCAGTAGGGCAGAGGACGGTGTCAGTAGATCAGTGGACGGTGTCAGAAGAGCAGTGGATGGTGTCAGTAGGGCAGAAATTGGTGCCAGCAGGGCAGTGGACTGTGTCAGTCGTTTTTTTATTATTTTTTAATTATTTTTTACAATATTATTTTTTTATTACTGTTTTACAATTTTTTTGGGGCTTTGGTGAAATTTTAGGGGTTTAAACAGACCCCTGATGTCTCACATTTGAGAAAGAGAAAGAAACTAAGGACAGAGATTCCCCAGTCCCTTTCTCTGCAGCCTGCAGTAAACATAGTTTATATGCTTCAGTTAAGAACGAAGACAGGAACGATCGGTACAGATCACTCACTGTGTTCATTCAGAAAAGGAAGGGGCCAGTTAATTAATTATTTACCAGTCCCTTCCCCGCTCCTCAATATATTACATTTTTGGTTTGGGGTTTAATACCACTTTATAGTAAATGTAAACCCGAATCACTAAAATCCCATATGAGCTTTAACATAGTTAACAGTCCATCTAGTTGTTTATTTTTTTTTTTTTACTGTCAGTCAATCTTTTGATATAAGAAAGCAAATCTTATTTTAATATATCTCTCCAGTATAGACATTGAAAGGTCTATTTATTTAAAAAAAAAAAAAAAAAACATGCAAATGTTTTAAGCATTTGCAGAGTCCATCACGAATAATCATCACCATTTGTGTATTATATTTACTTCCTGTGATCATTAGCTCCCTCTAGTGGCCATAATGCAGTATATTCCTGAAATACCCCAATCGGGGGAATACCACCGTATGACCAGCAGATGGAGCTGACGATTATAGGAAGTCACATACAAATTACGAGGTTTATTTATGAGACATTTGTACAGCAAACATTTATAAATGTACTCCTTAGTGCCTTATTAATCATAGAGGAACAATTTAAAGATTAAAAACAAAGGAAGTATATTATTAAAATAAACACAACAGTCTATAATGATACACAGTGCTTTGACTAATTAAATGTCATTTAATTCAGGTACTTTAATGGAATGTATAGGTGTCCGTGTCGCTAAACTGAAATTCTGGAATAACCCGCAGAGGATTGGACAGTAGACTTTACATTCGCCCTTTGTCCAAAATTAGCACTGTCTGTGTTGCCTCCAACCTGTCATACGGGGAACCAATGAGATTTTATAATAACATAGTGAAAAGATGAGTAAAGTAACTCAGAGCAGCCAAACAAATTTCAAGTGTTACTAAACCCACAACAATAAAATCAGTGTGTATATGCAGTAAAACATGCTTGTTATACTCACTGTGGAACCTGAGGGGTTAATTCTCTGCATTGTGTAAAAAGGCTGTTTGATCCTCCCCTGCTTCCACTGTCCCCAATCCATCTCCCTATAGAACAGAGTCTTGGGGGCACTCTGCACATGCTCAGTTTGGTATTCTTTGCTAAAGAGTTTTTTTTTTTCTTTGGAGGGTGCATGTGATCAACACAGGGCCAATAAGCACTGTCCGAACAGAGGGTCAGGGGTCCTGCAGCCTCATAGGACAGTCAGGGGAGAATGAAAACTCCTCCTACAAGCTTTAACCAGACACTGATAGAAGTCACAAAACTGCTAATAAACTGCTATATACTGCTGATGAGAAAAGGTACTTAGCAGTTTATATTTACTAAAATAATTGCATTTCCATGTTCTGTGTACTGTGGGAGACCAGATATAGTGAATGCAGGTTCCTGGGTTTAGTGCCAATCCAAGTGCCCTGAGCTAGCAGAAGATGAATTCTGATTGGCTCCCAGCAGATTCTGCACTTTGCATGCCATCTTCGGGTTTTTTTTGCCCTCACTTTTTAAATAAGCCTGTTAAGTTGATTGCGTGTGCTACAAACTCTTGGCAGCCTAAAGCCGCACATTAAGTCAATGAGTGACAGTAATACTGAAGAATTGAATTATGCTTTAATACATTTACGAGCATGTGAGTAACTTCCCATTAAAGAGAGAAGGTCTAATCCCGTCACTAGGAGGAGATCGCCATGAGACGCCATCATGAATCACCGCGCTCACATTTCAAGAGATACGGAAAGATTGATTGTTAAAATCTGCAGCCTTAAAGTGTTACTAAACCTACAACAGTAACATCAGTCTGTATAGGCAGTAAAGCATGCTTGTTATACTCACTGTGGAACCTAAGGGGTTAATCCTCTGCATCTGTCTTCTCGGATCCTCTCTTTCTTAGACTGTCCCCAATCAATCTTCTGATAGAACAGAGCCTTGGAGTCACTCTGCACATGCTCAGTTTATTGATAGTGTTTTTTTTTCACATGGGAGGGTGCATGTGATCAGCACAGGGCCAATCAGCACTGTCCAGAGGGTCGGGGGTCCTGCAGCCTCATAGGACAGTCAGAGGAGATTGAAAACTCCTCCTACAAGCTTTAACCAGACACAGACACAGACACAGACAGTCACAAGACTGCTATATACTGCTGATGAGAAAAGGCATTTACATAGTTACATAGTAGGTGAGGTTGAAAAAAAAAAAGTCCATCAAGTCCAACCTGTGTGTGTGATTATATGTCAGTATTACATTGTATATCCCTGTATGTTGTGGTCGTTCAGATGCTTATCTAATAGTTTTTTAAAACTATTGATTCCCCCCGCTGAGATCACGCCTGTGGAAGGGAATTCCACATCCTTGCCGCTCCTACAGTAAAGAACCCTCTATGTCGTTTAAGGTTAAACCTCTTTTCTTCTAATTTTAATGAGTGGCCACATGTCTTATTAAATTCCCTTCCGCAAAAAAAGTTTTTTCCCTATTGTGGGGTCACCAGTACGGTATTTGTAAATTTAAATCATATCCCCTCTCAAGCGTCTCTTCTCCAGAGAGAATAAGTTCAGTGCTCACAACCTTTCCTCATAACTAATATCCTCCAGACCCTTTATTAGCTTTGTTGCCCTTCTCTGGACTCTATCCAGTTCCAGTACATCCTTCCTGAGGACTGGTGCCCAGAACTGGACAGCATACTCCAGGTGAGGCCGGACCAGAGTCTTGTAGAGCGGGAGAATTATTGTTTTATCTCTGGAGTTTATCCCCTTTTTAATGCCAATATTCTGTTTGCTTTGTTGCAGCAGCTTGGTTGCCATTGCTGAGCCTATCATCTATTAGGACCCCCAGGTCCTTTTCCATCCTTGATTCCCCCAGAGGTTCTCCCCCCAGTGTATAGATCGCATTCATATTTTTGCCACCCAAATGCATTATTTTACATTTTTCTACATTGAACCTCATTTGCCATGTAGTTGCCCACCCCATTCATTTGTTCAGATCTTCTTGCAAGGTTTCCACATCCTGCGGAGAATTTATTGCCCTGCTTAGCTTAGTATCTTCTGCAAATACAGAGATTGAACTGTTTATCTCATCCTCCAGGTCGTTTATTAATAAATTAAATAGGATCGATCCCAGCACAGAACCCTGGCTGGGGGACCCCACTACCCACCCCTGACCATTCTGAGTACTCCCCATTTATCACCACCCTCTGAACTCTCCCTTGTAGCCAGTTTTTAATCCATGTACTCACCCTATGGTCCACGCCAACGGATCTTACTTTGTACAGTAAACGTTTATGGGGAACTGTGTCAAATGCTTTTGCAAAATCCAGATACACCACGTCTACGGGCCTTCCTTTATCTAGATGGCAACTCACCTCCTCATAGAAGGTTAATAGATTGGTTTGGCAAGAACGATTCTTCATGAATCCATGCTGATTACTGCTAATGATACCGTTCTCATTACTAAAATCTTGTATATAGTCCCTTATCATCCCCTCCAAGAGTTTACATACTATTGATGTTAGGCTAACTGGTCTGTAATTCCCAGGGATGTATTTTGGGCCCTTTTTTAAATATTGGTGCTATATTGGCTTTTCTCCAATCCGCTGGTACCATTCCAGTCAGTAGACTGTCAGTAAAAATTAGGAACAATGGTCTGGCAATTACTTGACTGAGTTCCATAAGTACCCTCGGGTGCAAGCCATCTGGTCCCTGTGATTTATTAATGTTACGTTTTTCAAGTCTATTCCTAATTCTGTCCTCTGTTAGCCATGAGGGTGCTTCCTGCTCCTATTTAGCAGCTTAGATTTACTAAAATAATTGCATTTCCATGTTCTGTGTACTGTGGAAGACCAGATTTAGTGAATGCAGGGTCCGGGGTTTAGTATAACTTTAAGCCAGGTACACACTATAAGAAAATAGGGCGAACGATCGCAAGCCAGAACCGAGTATAGGAATAATGTACGAAAATTCTCTCATTACAAAGTCATCTTTTTTGTTATTTATTGTTTCTGATCATGCGCAGTCTTTCGTATCTGATATTTCGCATACAAGAATCATACAAAAATGGTACAGAATAAGCGAAAATCATTTGTTCTGTTCAGATACCAGAATAAATTTGGAGTTTATCCCTTCGGAAATGTTATTTTGCAAAGGCAGAATCGAATGTTGTGTACACACAATGCGAAAATCGAACGATTGTGCCTCGTACGGAAGTTTTCTTGTGATTTTCTCATAGTGTGTATCCCCCTTTTATACAGGCCATACACATATTAACTAGTTGCCATCCACCCTATAGCACTTCTACTGCTACAGTGGGGCCTGACTGCGCATGATCACGTATACAGTTTATACGTAATCCTGCACTTCCTGGTATCGGGCGCAAGTGCGCACTACCGGCAGCCCCATGTCCACCGCTGTCCGTTGATCATTCTGTGCACAGGCAGAACAGCGATCTGCCTATGTAAACAAGGCAGATCGCTGTTTTGTCAGTAGGGAAGGCATGGATCCTGTGTTCCTGTAAAGCGGAGGATGCTGGGGCTTTAACATCATAAGGGGGCAGGGTCACCATGTGACATGAGCAGGTGACCCGCCCCTTGTCCCTATATAACTGGCAGCGCAACACGTCGGAGCCATTACAAGAGGAGACAGCGACGAGTCAATATCGGAAGAAGAAAGAAGAAGAAGAAGCAGAAGAAGAAGAAGCAGACGGCGACAGCGATGGCGACACAACAATCCCGGGCCACCGCTCGTAAAAGAGCTGGAAGAAGAAAGCGGAGGCCCGTCAAGAAGAACAGAAGAGACCCCCGAAGACCCCCGAAGTCGGAACAAGAACCCCAGACGGCGGCGACGAAGAAGAAAGCCGGGCTCCTCTGCTAGTGAAAGAGCTAGTAAAAGAGCAGAAGATAGCGGAGGAGTCCGGCGAGAAGACCCCCCAAGACGGAAGAAGACCCCCGGAGCTGTGTAATAAAGTATTTTAAAAAATCGTGTCATTTTTTTTATTTACACTTTTTTCCTTAGGTGAATGGGTAGGGGTACATCGTACCCCATACTCATTCACATAGGGTGGGGGGCCGGGATCTGGGGGCCCCCTTATTAAAGGGGGCTCCAGGATTCCGATAAGCCCCCGCCCGCAGACCCCGACAACCAACGGCCAGGGTTGTCGGGAAGAGGCCCTTGTCCTCATCAACATGGGGACAAGGTGCTTTGGGGTGGGGGGGGCCGCAGGGCCCCCCTTTCCCCAGGGCACCCCCCATGTTGAGGGCACGCGGCCTGGTATGGCTCAGGAGGGGGGGGCGCTCGCTCGTCCCCACCCCCTTTCCTGACCGGCCGGGCTGCGTGCTCGGATAAGGGTCTGATATGGATCTGGGGGGGACCCCCACGCCGTTTTTTCGGCGTAGGGATTCCCCTTTAAACCCATACCAGGTGACGGGGCTAGCGCGGCGGCATTGACTGCCTTCGCTAGTCCCGTCTACCTGGAGTCACGTTCTAAATGAACGGACTTTCCTCCGTGTGTGAGGTAAGTCCATTCATTTCAAAAGTCCCGCGGACTTTGGCCAAAACTCAGGCGGATTGTCCGCCGGAAAAGTCCGGGCGTGTGTGGGCAAGTCCACACGTTCGGAAAGTATGCATGGATATGCGCATGCGTGAGCCAGTTCGATGCGCCGGTTCGCACCTCTATGCGCCAGTTCACACGCTCAATTAATGCTTTATCAGGCGCACTAATTAAGGTGTGAACCGGCGCAGCGCATTAGCCTTAGTAAATCAGCCCCATTGTGTATGGCACCTTGTAACTCTAATGCCCCGTACACACGGTCGGAAGATCCGACCACAAAATCCATCTGATTTTTTCTGACGGATTTTGTCCGACACTGGTGTTGCATACACACGGTCGGACAAAGTTGTCGGAAAATCTGATCATTCTGAACGTGGTGACATTTGTTGCCTACGACGGGACTATGTAGAGGCTAGTAGCCAATAGCTTTGGTCTTGTAATGTGATCTGAGCATGCATGGCACTTAGTCCGTCGGAATTCGATACAGACGATCGGAAAAAGTCCGATAGGACTTTGTTGTCAGAAAATTTGAGAGCAGGAGATTAAACTTTGTCCGTCGGAAAATCCGACGGAAAAAGTCCGATGGAGCCTACACACGGTCGGAATTTCCAACAACATTGTCCGATAGGACATTTTCCGTCGGAAAATCCGACTGTGTGTACGGAGCATAAGGGGTCCATATAACCAATGGCGGAAAACGTTGATCAGTGTTCTGGCGAGGGCGGGAGTCAAACAGCAGCTCAGCGGGGGAAATTGCTGTACTAATGTCAGATGGTTAGTACAGTGGCTCTAAGGGGAACTGTCAGTTCTTTTTCATGCAACCTGGCGGGTTGCCAAAAAAAATAACTGTTCGTGTGAACCAGGCTTAAGACTTCTCTCTGGTAGATTGTGTTGCGTACAAAGAAATGTATCCATTCTGAAACAATCACTTTCTATTTCTCACATACCTTTTCAAGATGAAGGTGATCACGTTGTTTGCATTATCAATTCTGCATCTCAAAAATAAAATGATGGGATGAAAAAGTCAATCACCAAAAATAAAATAAAAAATGGATGTGTTTATGGCCTGCATTACAAACAATTAATCGATCATTTTAAAGATCTGTCACTAAACACAATTGTTTAGCATGACAAAGAAACAATGTTGAGATTTCCTTTCCCTAGTTCTGTACAATGGTTGTACCTTGTTCTTCAGTGCAGAAAGGTACAAAAATCAAAGCAGCTGTGGTCGATCGGTGAGAAACACAGACAGTCAACTGAGGAAGAATCAATTATTTCTAATACAGTACGGTACAATAAGCTTGTAGAAGACTGAAGTATAACTAAAAGGAAAAACTTTTATTTTTTTAGTTTTGTATAGAGTGGAGAGGGATCAGAACACCTGTCAGGTTTTTACCTTTGTCTGTGCCCCCGTTAGGGAGATTCCCCTTCTCTATTTCAGTGAGAGTGAAAGAGAAAGAAACGTTTTGGGTTGTCACCAGAACAGGAAAAGGGGGTAATTCTTCCCATGGGGACACTAGTTTTGGCGACAACCAGGGATTCACTCACCTTGGAGGGATTTACTCTCACTTCCTGTTTTGGCTATGAGACCAAGTGAAGCTAAATCTCCTCAAGTCCCCAGTGGGACACTAAAAATTGACAGGGGTTATAACCCTCCCTTAGTTTATCCTGTTTTTTTTTTTTTTTCTAGTGTCACCATAAGAACTTTAAAATGAATTTAAACTAGGGATGCACCGATACCATTTTTACAATGAGTACGAGTATCGATACTTTTTTTTTTTTAGTACTCGTCGATACCGATTACCGATACCTACCGCAACTGTTTTGTTTTCAGTTCCGCTGTCCGCAATGTAACACAGCATTGAAAAGTTATTTACAAATGTAATAAATAGATTTTTTGAAATTTGTAAATACATATGTTAAATGTGTTATAATATTAACGAAAAAAGCAAACAAAAAAAAAAGTTTTAATTGTTTATCGTTTATAAAATAGACGTGAAAAAAAAAAAAAAAAAAACACTTTCAGGCCAGTTTTCAGTGCTGTCACTTTTTAAATGACAATTGCGCGGTCATGCTACACTGTACCCAAACAAAATTTTTATCATTTTGTTCCCACAAATAGAGATTTCTTTTGGTGGTATTTGATCACCTCTGCGGTTTTTATTTTTTGCTAAACGAATAAAAAAATTACTTTTTTTGAAAAAAAAAGGTTTTCTTTGCTTTTGTTATAAAATTTTGTAAATAAGTAAGTTTTCTCCTTCACTGATAGGCACTGATAAGGTGCACTGATGGGCACTGATAAGGCGGCGCCAATGAGGTGGCACCGATGAGATGGCACTGATGGGAACTGATGATGGGCATCGATAGGCGGCACTGATGGGCACTGATATGTTGCACAGATGGGCACTGATAGGTGGCACTGATATGCAGCACTGATGGGCATTGATAGGCAGAATTAATGGGCACTCATAGGTGGCACTGGTGGGCACTGATAGGCGACACTGATGGGCACTGAAAGGCTGCACTGATAATCCCTTGTAATAGAAAAAAGCATGACAGGTCCTCTTAAATATGAGATCTGGGGTCAAAAAGACCTCATATTTGGACTAAAATGCAATTGCACTAAGTGTGAAAGGAGTGGCCACTACCTGCTGATGCTGAGACTTAGTTGCTTGCTGCTGAGAAAAGAGAGTAGGAACACCAGTGGCCGGGGTGCCCTAGGCAGCAGGGTGCCCTAGGCAGCTTCCTGATTTGCCCAGTGGTAGCACCGTCCCTGATTCCGACACTATCTGTACACCATCTGTGTATAGAACGTCTCCAGGTGGCCATATTGCATCTTACAGAAGATTACAGATTGAAAAGGAAACGTACATTTTTAATAACATTCAAATACAATATGACTTGTGTAACAATTGTGTGCACTATGTTATTATTTTATTTACTGTATTTTTTTTCCCCACAAAAGTGCAACTACCCTTTTAGTCCGAACTTTGCGAATGGACAAAATAAATGGCCCATTCAGCTGTCAACAGGGGATTCCTGGCAGACGGATGAATGTAAACAAAGGGGGGGGGGGGTGATTGACATCAATGACCATATATGGTCATGATCGTATCTATCAATGACATTAGCCACCATCCCCACCCCATTGTTTACATCTGTCATGAATCTGTCATTTAGCAATAAGGAGTGAAGGGATCACACAAGTCAACCGGTTGGCATGTTTTTTTCCTTCTTTCAGCACGTCGCTGGGCATCATTCATTGTGACTGAGTGACTGGCGTGTATCTACATCACTGTGTGATGCGATTGACATTGGATTTACAGTGGCATTGTGGGCCATTTTTGTTTGTTTGCGTTTTTTTTTTTTTAAACCACTTCCAGACCGGGCCTTTTCTGGCACTTTTTGTTTACATGTAACAATCAGTATTTTATGCTAGAAAATTACTTAGAACCCCCTAAAAAAAAATTTTTTTAAAGCAGAGGCATTAGAGAATAAATTGGGGGGTTTTACAATTTTTTATGTCACACACAGGATGGATAAAAAGTGATGATAAAAAAAAAAAATTACAAATCTGATTTGATTTTATTTAAATCTGATTTTTTGATTTAAATCTGATTTTTTTTTTTTTTTTTTTTTTTTATCAAATAAAGTGCTTTTGGAGTAAAAATGTATCTAAAGATAGTTTTTCTATTTAGGATACATTAATAAATTACCGTAGTTTATTCAGCATGAAATGGAGTTTAGTTATGTAGCACAAGGCTGTATATTCTGCAATATTTAAATTTTTGGTGAACTCATTCAACGAATACAAGCTCTGCAAGCTGAGATAACATGCACTGCATTGATGCATTTACACAATTTCACAGTAACTACCAGCAAGAATGAGAACCTTACATTTAAAGAGCACCTGTCATTTCAGATCCATCATGGCAGCGCCTGTTAGCGGGCATCCACTCACCTGCTGCCGCCACGTCCCTCACCTTGTTGCGTCACTGCCGCATCACCAGCCAACCCATTAAAGCAAATGGGACTGTCGGTGAGTCAACAGCGGGTCAGAGGAGGAGCTGCTGTGGGACAGAGATGACAGTTGCTCTTTAAAAATCATGTTTTAAATGGAGTTGATATTAATCAAGCCTTTTTACTAGTGATTTAAATCAAATCCACCCTGGTTGCACAGCGGTTTTTCAAATGCTATTTTTTTGGGCGAAAACTACACATACAATACAAAATCAAATTTTTTTGTAAACTATAAAAGATGAAGTTACGTCGAGTAACAAGATACCAAACATGTCACGCTTTAAAATTCCACATGCTCGTGCGATGGCAACAAACAACGTAATTTTACTATCTTAGGCCCCTTTCAGACGAGGCGGACTCCGCTTGCACGGAGCCCGCCTCTGTCCGCCGGCTCAGCGGGAGATCTGTCCGTTGATCTCCGCTGAGCCGGCGGATGACAAGTCCCTCTCTGCTCACTGAGCGGGGAGGGGCTTGCGAGCGCCGCTGATCTCTATGGAGAGATCGGATGAAAACGGACAGTGTGTCCGTTTTCATCCGATCTCACCCGATCCGATCCGCCAGCGACGGATCTGGACGTGGGGCCATCCGTCTGCTTTTGGCGGATCGGACCGGGTCGGATGTCAGCGGACATGTCTCCGCTGACATCCGACGCTCCATAGAGTAACATGGAGCGCCCGTTCAGATCCGCCGTCAAAACTGACAGGCGGATCTGAACGGCCCGTCCGCGTGAAAGGGGCCTAAAGGTGACACTTTAAAATTATTTAAGATTACAGATTACCATATTAGATTTACAGAGGAGGTCTGGTGCTAGTATTACTGTCCATGATCTGACTTTCTCGGTGATACCTCACATGCGTGGGACGATCGCTGTTGGCATGCGTGCAGGACCGCCGCACGTGCTCACCTTTGCATGCGAGCAAGGGGGGGTGGGGGGTCACTTTAATAATACATTTTTTTTTTATTATTTTTATTTATTTATTTTTTTTAAACAGCAGCAGGGGACTTACCCCGCCACCCCCCTTCCCGGTATTATCCTGGTATAACCACCTGAAGTCCAGCGGGAAAAAAAAAACAACCTTATTCAACCAAAGCAAGGAGAAGAAATCCACTCAAACATCACACAATCACTAATTTTTTTGCTTACCCCGATCACCACTGATAACACCAAAAACATCATCAAGAGCCTCTGAGACAGTACATCACCCAATGACATCATTCCCACAAAACTCCTGTAAGAATGTTCCGACATCTTGGCCCCTTCTATAACACACCTAGTAAATCAGTCGTTCAAAGAAGGGTTGGTTCCAATCGCCCCCAAGCAAGGCATCATCAAACCACTCCTAAAGAAACCCAACCTCGACTCCAAAGATCCTAACTATCGCAGACCGGTAACAAGCCTGAACACCATCTCCAAGATTATGGAGAAAGCAGTAGTACAACAGCTACAACTCCACCTGGACACACACAAACTCTTGGACCCACTGCAATCAGGCTTGCGCCCGGGCCATGGCACAGAAACGGCAAATCTAAAAATATGGGACAACGCCCTGGAAGCAGCTGATGACGGAGAATCGTGTCTCTTGGTACTGCTGGACCTTAGTGCAGCGTTCGACACAGTGGACCACAATACTCTTCTCATCCACCTCAAAGAAGTGGCAAGAGTTGCAGATGTAGATCTTCCATGGTTCGCTTCCTTCTTAGGAAATCGGTCGCAGACAGTGAAACTAGGAGTCTTCACTTCTGAAACCTGGGCAATTTCTTATGGAGTCCCTCAAGGATCACCCTTGTCACCAGTACTCTTCAACATTTACATCCGTCCACTCCTCAAAATCATCAGCAAATCAGATCTATGCTTCCACTCATACGCTGACGACACTCAACTTTACTTCCGTATCACCGGACAAAAAGACCAATATCAGAAACTAGAAAAATGTCTCACATTGATAGATGACTGGATGACCACTAGCTCCCTCAAACTCAATGGATCGAAAACAGAGCTTTTGCTCCTCAACGCAAACCGAAATAAGAAAACTAAGACCCCACGGACACCACCCACCATCCTTGGACAGACCATCCTTCCAAGCACAAAAGCCTCGGAGTCATCTTCGACTCAGAAATGATTGGATGCACAAATAGGATCAGTAGTCAGTGGATCCCATCATCTTCTCCGCCTGCTACGCAGACTCATCCCCTTCATTCCAAAAAAGGAGAAAGCAGTAGTAGTTGGAACAATCATCAATTCGCGACTCGACTGCGCAAATTCCCTCTACATAGGACTACCTGATTACCAGATTGCACGCCTACAAGTCGTCCAAAACACGGCAGCAAGACTAGTCACTGGAAAGAAACCTGGGAATCCATCTCCCCATCCCTGAGGACCCTCCATTGGCTAATGGTAAAGGATCGGATCACATTCAAGACCCTCTGCCTCGCCCACAAATGTACACAAGGAAACGCTCCTCAATACCTATGTGAGAAAATAAAACAATACATACCCAATCGCAGCCTCCGATCAACCAACCAACACCGCCTTCTCATCCCCAAGTCCCGCTACAAATCTAAGGGAGAACGAAGATTCGCAGTCCAAGGACCTCGGCTATGGAACGCTCTACCCACCAACATCCGCATGGAAGAAAACCATCGGGCCTTCAGAAAAAAACTCAAGACCCACCTCTTCTAAGAAGCAGGACAGCACAGGACGGATCAAGCGCCTTGAGGCGATTCAGTTCGCATTTGCAGCGCTATACAAATCATTCATTCATTCATTCATTCACTGGTCGGTAAGTGGTTAATAAAGGACTTGTCAATGTCATTGTGTGTATTAACTGTTTATTTATTTTAAAAAATAATGAAACAGCAGGAGGGGACTCCCCCCCCCCCAGTATTGGAATGTAATGTAATGTTATTGTGTTTATTAACTGTTTAACCACTTCAGCCCTGGAAGGATTTACCCCCTTCCTGACCAGGCCCTTTTTAGCGATTCGGCACTGCGTCGCTTTAACTGACAATTGCGCGGTCGTACGACGTTGTACACAAACAAAACGTATGTATATATATATATATATGTTCGTGATAATGATTCGTAGTTTGGAAAGTCGTCTGTTTATCGAATATTTAAACACACACAATGACAATCTCTCTTCTCCTCGGCTCAAATACAACACAACACCCAACACCCTTCTCACTCAGTTCTCAGGAATG